>JACCGJ010011793.1:0-12624 GCA_013407085.1 Atriophallophorus winterbourni | reverse complement strand
AAAAACAAGAATATGAATGTTATAGATAGCGTGAAAACAAGCATACAATTGAAGAGAATAATTCATCACATTCTCCCCGACAACAAAATAGTTCAGTGGTAAAATGTTCGTTTGGTAAATTTCCGAGCAAATCATGCTTCTCGATTTCTCAGCAAATACGGATGAACACGCTGTTGATGATCTACCAAAGTTTCGTAGTTTGACTGACTTTGCGTATTATCCTCGTTATCCGAAACAGGGATGTTAGACGGACTGATTTCTTGCGCCTTGTCTATTTGGTGATCAGAATTAGATGTAGCATCGAATTTTTCAACTTCACCGTGAGGAGCAAGATTCCGCAAAGACACTGTTTGTTCCGTGCCATTCGAAAGACGAACATGGGCATATTGCGGATTACTTTCCAAAATTTCGGCTTCTTCCACTAAGGGGCTATACTTCGACGAACGCGCTTGCTTTTTCAATAAAACAGAATTTCCGGGAGACAACCAACTGAGTAATGATGTTCCGGTAGCGGCTCTTCGATTGAAATTCATAAAGCGCTCATGGGGTGTGGCGTTAGTCGCAGTACATAATAAGGATCGCACGGAATGCAGGGCATCAAGAAGTACGAATTCCCAATTATTCACAGGCAGTTGTTTAGATTTCAAATCGAGTGTTATAGCTTTCCAAAGAGTTGAGTTTAGACGCTCTACTTGACCATTCCCCTGGGGGTTATACGGGGTGGTTCTGCTGGTAGCAACACCACGATTATGCAAGAAAGACTTGACTTCAGAAGACATGAAAGCCGAACCACGATCTGAATGAACAAAAGCAGGAAGTCCAAAAAGCGAAAAGAGTGAGCGAAAACAGTTTAATACGGTAGATGATGTTATGTCACGGCAGGGAAAGGCGAATGGAAAGCGAGAAAATTCATCAATGATTGTTAGTAAGTAAATATTTTGAGTGGTAGGCGGTATTGGTCCTTTAAAATCAACACTCAATCTCTCAAAAGGTTGGGTAGCTTTGATGAGATGAGCCCTGGGAGGTCTATAAAAATTAGGCTTGATTTCAGCACAGATAGCACAACGCGAAGTCATTTCTTTAATGTTTTCGATTGAAAATGGTAAGTTTTTGGACCGAACATAATGTAGCATTCGTGTGATACCTGGATGGCACAATGAATCGTGAACTTTTCTCAAGTCGATTGAGGTTAAAGAGGCGCACGTCGTTCTTGACAATGCATCGGCAACAGGGTTGTCTTTCCCAGGTCGATAAATGACATCGTAACGATAACAGGATAACTCGATACGCCAGCGCATGATTTTATCGTTTTTTCACTTTACCTTGGTGCTTCTCGTCAAACATGAATGCCACGGATCGTTGATCAGTAACTAGCTTGAAATGAACACCAATGAGGTAATGCTTCCATTTACGCAAGGCTTCAACAATGGCATAGGCCTCCTTTTCGACTGCGGAGTGATTCTTTTCACTAGTTGATAACGTCCTGGAGAAGAATGCGACAGGTCTACCTTCTTGGTTTAATGTGGCTGCTATGGCAATATCCGAGGCGTCTGTTTCTACAACCAACGGTGTTTTGTGATCAACAGTGACTACAGCGGCACTTTCCAGTTCAGACTTGAGATTGTCGAATGTTTGCTGTACATTAGTCGGTAGCGGAAAAGTAGAATTATGAACAATAGCAGATATTTTGTCTGAAAATCGAGAAATCCAATGGGAATAATAAGCAAACATGCCTATAATTCTTTGTTGTGATTTAATATCTTTAGGGGGAGGAAGTTCTCGTAACGCGCGGAACCGTTCCGGGTCTGGTTTGATCACTCCTTTAGATACTTGATAACCCAAAAGGGTAATAGTATCTTCAGCCAAGATAGATTTACTTTCATTAAACGTAAGTCCATGTTCTTTAGCAGCTTTTAAAAACTGTGAGTAATTTTCATCATGCTGCTCCTTATTTCGACCGCAAATGGTCACATTGTCTACGTAGGCAAAAACATCATCCAGGTGTGCATTGCTTATGATTTTGTCAATGATCCGCTGAAAACAGGCAACACCATTAGTAACCCCGAAAGGGATACGACAAAATTGATATAGGTTGCCGCAAGCCTCAAAAGCCGTATATTGTTTTTCTTCGTCACGAATTGGCATCTGATGATAAGCACTTTTGAGATCTAAAGTGGTGAAAATTTTGTAACCAGCAATCTTTTCTATCATTTCGTCAATGCGTGGTAAAGGATAGGCATCGAGCTGTGTAAAACGATTGATGGTGCGGCTGTAGTCAACAACCATTCTGCGCTTGTGATTTTCATTCGATGTTACCAATACCTGGGCTCTCCAAGGAGATGAAGAAGTTTCTATTATCTTATCCTCGAGTAAACTTCGAATTTCATTTTGGATGAATCGTTGATCAGGCGGTGAGAAGCGTCTAGATTTAGTGGCGATGGGATGGCAATCAGATGAAAGTGTACCGAACAGGGTTGGTACTTCGACTCGAGCGGGTTTTAGAGAACAGAGACAAAGCGTAGGTTTCGGACCGCCGAATGCTATACTCACGTCTTTGTGTTGCATCAAGAAATCATGGCCGAGGATAACATCCGAGCACAGTTTAGAAAGGGTCGATAGTTTGACATGATCGTAAGAAATATTGAGATATTTAATTTTTACAAAACAATGTCCTGACGTCTTGCTGGACAGATTTGTGGACGCCATGGTTATTTGTGTCGTCGATGGATACACAGTCCAATGGTTCGAAAAAGCAATTTCGGAAGCAACATAACTCTCTGAGCTACCGGTGTCAATAAGAGCATTGAGGGGGAGACCGTTTACTGAGACTTTGATCACAGTACGTGAAAGAGATGTGGGCATAGAAGCCATTAAGGACTGTGAATAACTGTCAGATTGGATAGAAGCAACGTGTTTCGTTACGGGAGCCGATTTACACACACGCTGAAAATGACCAAATTTGTTACAATTTTTGCATGTGGCATCCTTTGCGGGACACTTGTGTCTAGGATGTTTATTATAGCCACAGAAAAAGCATTTCGGCGTGGTAGCTGCTAGATTGTGAGTGACCGTTGGATCGAGTGAATGCGTTGGGTTTGGCTGTACCGCACAACTCTCATTGGTGGGTACGTATGAATGAACGTAAGACATAGATTGAGATTCCGCGGACTCGAGGGTTCGAGCATGTGTATAAGCACGGTCAAGGCTCAAAGAATCATGTTCCAACAACCGCTGACGAATATTGTTGGATAATAGTCCACGGATAAATGAATCACGAATTGTTTCATCACGATACTCATCAGCTGTGACCGTTTTAAATGCACAATCTTTGGCAAGTCTCTTTAGTTTCTGTGAATATTGGTCAATCGATTCTCCGACATCCTGCTTGCATGTACAAAGTAGGTGTCTTGCGTAAACAACATTCTTGGGTTTCACATAAAGCGCATTAAGAACACTGATCGCTGTGTCGTAGTTTTCACATTCGGAGACATGCTCAAACACATCTGCTGCAATGAGATTAGCTAGTATTTGATATTTGTCTTCGTTATTTGCTTTAAGAGATTCCAAATAGTTTGTAAAATTGAAATGCCAGTGTTTCCACCGTTTACCTGCATCTGAAGAATTGGGGTCCGCGTCAAAGCGATCTGGGCGAAGTGCCTTGTCCATAGAAGATTAAATTGTTGTATTATATGATTTCAAACGTTCAGAGATATTAGGAGACAAAGGCCGTAGAATAGGCTTTAATCTTCTAGAACAACAGTATAGTAGCTGGAATAAAAAACAAGAATATGAATGTTATAGATAGCATGAAAACAAGCATACAATTGAAGAGAATAATTCATCACACTTGTCAATGCTATATCGATCAATTTTCACTCCTTCGGTTATTCAAGCAACGCCACAAGTTTTGTAGACCATCTATCATGGTATTCCTAGACATCCGAGCGGCACTCGATTCAACCAATCGCGAAAGCCTGTCGATTTGTCCGTTGGGGTATGGAGTGGCCGAGGAGCATGTTTGCATCTTAATAACATTGCCAGACCCCGAGCATGATGTGAGCTTACGGACAGTTGCCATTCTCGTTCAGTAACTGAAACGGGTTGCGGTAGGCCATCCTTATCTCGCCGTTCCTTTTTAAATTTGCTATCGACGATGTCTTAAAAAAAGGTTTAACTGGGTGCGGGTGTTAAAATTCTGTCCGGTGAGAGCGCTATAGATTTAGGCTACACGGATTACATCACATTTTGAAGCTTCAGAATATGGCACGCGCTTTGCTCCAAACAAGTATAAAATACTTTCTCGGGACTGCAGCGGCTCTTTTTCGCATCTTACTATCATTACTATCATTCACTGTACTTCGTCTGAGATACTATCAGGTTGCCCAAACCTGGACTCTTGATATTAATCTAAAAGTGGTCTATTCGGACGTAAGATGTCAGTCGGCATTTTGTTTTCGCCACCCGTTACCTGCGTAGGATTGCTCTTATTGGTTCGGAGCATCGCGTTGCAGATCAACCTGCACAGGTTACGCTGGTTTTACGGACGTCGGACCACCGACATTCGAAACGGATTCTTTTGGTGCCACCGTATCCGATTGGCGTATGTATTTTAGTGGCCAAACCGTCACATGACACAGGCAGCCAACCCTATCTAGTAAGCTTTCCGAAGTCAGCGCAATCTCTTTTTTTCGTGCTGGAGTCCCCGCGATCAGATAACGCAATAACTAGTTACGCTTCACAGTATTTCTAGAAGCCGTGTTATGTGGCGGCGTTGCAGTAAGCATCTTATTGTGTTTTCTTAATCTGGTATGCCGTCAAATGAAATGTCAAGGAAAGCTTCTTATGAAGCATGGCAGCGAAGGCCGCAAGGAAGCTGTCGTGCTGATATTGCTTTACTCGTTCACTAAACTTGATCGAATGTCTGCTCTGTTCGAGGTCTAGTCACCCCGTTCCTGTTTGTTTGTGCTTACTCCTATAGTTTCTATATCAGTTTAAGCCTAACCCTTTCTCGTTTTTTAGGATCCTATTTTTCTGGATTTAATTTTTTCATGGCTGTATGCCAGTTTGGCATTCGTTACATGCTACCACTGTAATGCTCTCCCTGATGATGATCCAGTTATTAATATGTATGTTTGCAAACAGATGTTAGGAACAAGAGGCCATACATTTTAGCCCAATCTTTTGTTAACAAAATTTCGAATGGCCAGATGAGATGCTAGACCCAATCAGAATGTTCTGCTTGCCATTATTTAACAATTCTAGATGTGTATATTGGAACATTATCATCAAATTATGATGTTTTCCTTTGGGAACAGTTTTTAAACTATGATGAACTTGCCATAAAATAGTCTTGGTTGTGTATTCTTTCAGAAAGGAAATTGTTAACCGGGCGAATTTCTGAGAAATAGCACCCCAGATCATCACATATTCAAACATTATGATGTCAAAATGTTAAATGTTTCTTTTATTTTGTCCAACTTATACCGTTCGCAATGGTTTACTGTCTGTTATAATCAAATAACGTTTGTTTGGTGTTTCTATTCATCTATATTTATATAATTGCTTTTTAACTCTCCATACGACGTGCTACCCGATAGAACGTTAGACCGTAGTATTTCAATCTAAATTTCTGACTTACTATTTAAACGTTAACGAAAATCTGCGTTTAATGTTTCGATTTTACTTACAGGTTGATCAGAATATTATGCTAATTTGTTTTTAATCCTATTATCAAAAACCATTTACTTTTGGTCATGGATTCAATTGACCCGTATTATTCCGTTCAAGAGGAAGTTATAAAAAATCTTAAAACCGCAGAAAATATTTATAACCAATGGACTGCAACTCGTCCTGCCAAGTCGGAGCTAACAAATAGCTTGAAACAACTTATCAGAGGCATTGAATGGGATCTTGAAGATATCCAGGTAAAGTCGGCACTCAAAACCCTACATTTATCCGCATTTGTACGCATTTCCATCACTTAACCATGATTCCGCGCTGTTTGAACTCATCAGGTGGGGACAGTAGGAGCAGGATGCGCAAGACTTGTAACAGTGGAGAAATGGTAAACAGTATGAACTTGCATGTCACTGTTGGATAAGGATGACCCGACCAACCTTGTTCACCGTGTTTACCGTTTCTCCACTGTGTCAGGGCATTGCGGATCCAGATCGTGCTAGTCCTGCTTGACGATAACAAATAAGCACGAAACTGGCCGTGCGGTGTGTGTACCATAGAAATCCATGCAAATACGGATTTTTGTTTCAAGCTCATAGGTTTAATCCCTATCACGTGTGTGAGCTTAATGCTTTACATTCCGTCAGCTACTCGAGCAACGCCATGTGTTCCATATTCCAACGATCGTGACATTCCGCAACGTATTACCGTCATTCGATTCAACCAACCGTGAATTCTTTGGAAATGTCCCAGAAATGTTTGAATTTTGAAATCATTTTCTTGCCTGGCATCGGACAGGTTTCGAGGCTACGGACAAAAATCGAACTCTTTCCGGCAGTTTTATTTCTTCTGGCAGTTGTGTTGAGAACCGGATCCCAGCCTACACGCAAAGCAGATGTAACATTCGCTAACCATCGTCATTGATTGCGTTGCTGTGGTGTTTTGCTTCATGCTGAAGGTGAAGTGAAAATGCAGCTTATCACTGTAAGCGCCATGGTGAGGTTGTTCCTTCTGAATCAAACTGTTCAGTCATTTGAAACGCTGCGGTGCATGTTATCGCCATGCGATCTACTTCCGTGCTCGATGAAATAGGCCAACATCAACAAAGTTAAAGTGCGCAACGCAGTCTCACGTGTTGCGTTTCTCTTTGGTTACGAAAGATGCCCTTCGGCTTTTTGTACTTGCCACTACTTATCTGCTTGGAATTACTCGCATTCGGTGCTACTAATATAGCTGTTTGTTGTTGGGTGTTGTGGCCAGAAAACAAACAAAATGAAGAAAATGATGATGCTGGCTCGTTTGGATTGGTTGGGACACGAATTCAGAATAACGTCTTACCACTTAATATATCGCACCTTGTTCGCTATGCATGCTAGGGTCTGTCGGATAGTCAGGTAACCAATTATTTACGCCACGCACTTGAATCAAGAAGTTTGCCGCAACGCGAAACTCAGCTGCCTCGGTGGGATCTGAAAAATGTAACTAAAATGTGCTTTCAGTTCTTACGCGCTATGGCTGCAAACAGGCTTCGATTTCTAGTTCTGTTTTCATTCTTATCTTTCTAGGCCCGGCAACCCGACAGGATCTTAGCTCTATTGGAGCCTATATCTGTGCAGCACTTTGCCTGGATAAGGCTTTTGATTGCCATACTCATCGTTCATCATCTGCTCATTATTCTTCATGCTGCTTGAAATGTTGTTTGATTCCAATCCTGTGCTTAATGCTGATGCTATTTGTGCGACTCGGCTGATCGCAATGAATTCAGTGAGAAGACTTCTCACGTCAAGTTGTTGAAGTGCCACAAAATGGTTAACTTCATTTGCCTTACCTAAGCTTTTATTCAACTAATGAGTTCATTCAATTTTAACCCTTTGCCTACGGTAATTGAATATACGTATTTTATGATATTTTTGTGTTATTCTGCTTAATTGTGGCATAAATAAAACACATGATTAATTTTTATGGATCAGATGCCAGACGCCGCCTGATAAGTGCACTCCGATGGTGATTGAAGGTACCGACGGGAGCTACTGAGCAATCGACTGCTTGTTTGAGGTGGTAACTAGATATGATATGAAAGTACAAGTCTGATCCAGGCAAAGTGCCGCACAGTCAGAGAATGCACGTGGGCTAAGATACTGTCAGGTTGCCCAGGCCTAGACAGATATGAGGGGAGAAATTGAAATAGAAATGGTAATGAGACTCCAGCGTGTTTCAGCATGCAGCTCACTACCGGTGGCCAATCAATTTAGCACGAGTAGGACTGGGACAAAATATTTTTGACTAGATTGCTAAAGATGTCTAAGAAGCCCTAGATTTTTTCATGAATTTCATACCTACATTGATATATCTTGTATGTGTGGTGTTTTCATTATATCAGGAAACGATTACAATCGTCCAGAATAACCCTGCAAAGTTTCATCTAAATGAAGCAGATATAGCTGATCGCCAGCGTTTCGTGCGGGAAACCAGGACTGTGGTCAACCGCGTCAAAGCTGAAGTAGAGAATGGAACTAAGCGAGCTGCCAATGTCGCACTTTCTTTTCACGTGGAGCCGTCCAAACCCTTCCCTGCTAAATCCAATGGCATAATGCCCAAGTGAGTTCAGTGTTTCGTCAGCACAACCCTGATCACTCTGTCTGTACTTTGGATTATTGGTTTTTCAAAAATACTATATTTAATTATTGCTTGAAATCAAATAAGCAGACCTGTTTGCTATTTGCTTTGCTTGATGTTGATATTCCGACCCGATTCACGTTGAATAGAAACCGCTACCCAAAAGTTTCGATAAGCTTTAAGATGCCACTTAAATTAAAAATGCAGGTTACTGAGTGTGCGCGGATGTGCAATCGTGCAGTGCTTCTGTGCTGTGAAACTTACAAGACTAAATCGTGAGAGTTCTTATCAAATAATTTCTTTCCGAATCCTCATTGTGTAATTTGTTCCAGCTTACTTTTTGCTGTACTTATATTTTATTTTTTTCAATATCCAATGGCCTTTAGCATCTTTCGATCCATCTCGATCATGGATGTACCTCGCAAGCGCACGAATAAAGCCATTTGCTTCTGATAATCTCATGTTCAACACCGTGTAACGATGATACAGTTCTACCCTGGAGAGACAATCTCTCCGGCAGCATTCACACTGATTGGCAGCACCATTTCGGTGTGATGTACGTTCAGCATCTAGGCGCAGCATCTGCTGTTCCCCAACTTGATGACGACGCTTCCCGCTGTTCCTCCAAAGAGGGCCACCGAAATCAGCATCCTGTGGTTTTCGTCCAACTGAATCTTTTTTAAGCGATTAGCCCTATTAAAAATTACCGTGTAATTCTAAATTTTAATCTGCGATGAATGATCAGATAATAATGTCACTTCACGAAGAAACTTGCTCTCGTGCACCATTTTTCTATTCGCTTTCGAGCCTGGGACTGACAATCTTTCAAACGATGACATTCGCGGATTTCAGGCTCCTCATTTCATACATACATTGTAACTCGGTGTGTTGGACACAACATTACTTTTTATGTTTCTTTTGTATCTATTTTTGCGTTACCGTGATTGCAGCTGTCTGAGTTATAGCTTAAAAATTAATGTTTTTTTATGGTTTACGGATAACGTTTTCATCCATTTTGCACACCCAGAAATCTAGTACTATTTCGCTTCTTTATTCTCGATAGTGATTCATCAGAGTTACAAACGACGATTCTGGAGGGTCGACACCCACGTCCCACTGTTCTACCTGTCCCAACAGACCCCCTCTCGCAGCAAACGCTCATAATCCGTGAACAAGATGATCGTCTTGACCAGCTTGGCGCCAGTATTTCAACCCTGAAAGGCATGTCTCGGCGGATTGGTGATGAATTGGGTGATCAAGTGGCGTTGCTAGACGAGTTTTCGAGTGAAATGGTCCACACCGAGTCCCGTTTAGATGCGGTCACTAAACGGACTGCGCGCCTTCTACACCTGAGTACAGACAAACGGCAGTGGTGGGCAATAATTTGTCTCACCGTCACGCTACTTATCATTCTGATTCTCCTCGTTGTTCTTTGACCAATCTGGTTTATCCTTTTCGTCATTGATTTATGTTGCTTGAATATCTTGATTCTGTTGTGCTGGTCGGTGTACACTTCGTCTTTCTTTACGTTGTTTTCTGGATAATTTGATTTAAAGATGATTGGGTGATCTATTATTATCTTTTATTATCTATTGCCCCATTTTTGTAAGTTTGGGTCGTGCATCGCGACTGCTGTCTAACACGCTTCCACACAAAATCCGATTTTGTTCTTTCAACTTAAATGAATTTGGTTGTTATTCTAATATTTAAGCCAAGTTAGTATTGCAGTCTGGCTTTTAACCTCGACTCTTATTCAGCCAGTTGAACTTCGCCAGGCTCCACTCAGAAGAATGTCTTCTGATGAGCTGTAAACCTTGTCTCGATAATTTAACTCGTCTCAGTGTCGATGCATTACTGATTTGCAGTCAAGGCGGAATTGTTTGCAAAGAAAGGAGGAGGTGGGAAGTCAACAAGCTACACATCTCTCATCATCATCATCATCGTGAACCACAAGTCTGGAGCCAGACAAAGTGCCAAGCAATATGAAGCAGGAAAAGCAGATAAGCAAGCGCGTGAAAAATGAAAAGCAGACAAGCGGAATATGAAAATACACTGCCGCCACTGACTTCGGTTTGCAGCCATATCTCGTAAGGTTTCCAGCCAACGATTAGGTGGAGCTTTTGGACCCCACCCATGCAAACGAATACGCCCAACTGAACCTAGCGCTACGGTGAGTTTCTTCATCCTAACGTGCCACGTCATGGACTGGCCACCCGATCGTTTCTCCCAGGCTCTGCGAATAAGGCGCGGTACGGTAAACAGTGAGGAGCCATTCTTAAAACATGTCCCAACAATTGCAAACGAGCAGGCATCAGCACACATCTGTGCCTTAGGGACACTCCAGCAACGATCAAGCAACACTAATGAATTTAGTGACATCATCAAGACAGCGTCCTTGCAGTTTTACCTGTCATGCATCATGTTGTGTCTACGCTGCATAGACCTGTCCGCTGTGTGCGTTGACTTATTGATTTCCGATCGATCACTCACGCGCCACGCTTTTGAACTTTGTCGATCAATAATATAACACTGGTTTCGTTCACAAGTCCGGTCGTTTGTTCTTGCTGTTCTTTCGGGAATAAGTGCTTTGTGCTTACTTGTGAATATAACAACTGGCGTCGCGATTCACTGAACCTGTGACATGCTCAGCTCAGCTGGTGCTCCCGATCCGCTTTGGGATGATCCTACTGCTCGTCCAACTGCTGAAGAGTGGCAGAATTTCAAACTATCTTTCAAGGATTATCTTAACATGATAACAATTTTCAATCCAACAATCAAGATGACCTGTGAACAAGAGATCGTCTTCTTACGTCAATACCTTGGACGTGAAGGTCAACGATTTTTCGAAGCCCAGAATCTGAGAACCAAAGCAACGTTCACTGCACTGGATAAATATTGGGGTTCCCGAGTGAATTTGTTTGTCACACGGTATAAATTTTCCCGAATTCGACAGGAACCTGCGGAATCATTAGATGCGTATATTTCGCGGTTGATCCCGGCAGTCCGCCTTTGTGAATTCAATGCAGTTCCCGCGAAGAAGGTAGAAGAAACCTTTCTAATACAACAATTCATTTCCGGCCTATCGGACGGCAGACTCCGGGAAATTCTTCTATCCAAGGATGCAAATAAAATTACTTGGGAACGTGTTCGTGAGATTGCTCGGTGCCGCACTGATATCATGGAGCAGAATAAATCGTTCTTTCATGCAAGTTCTGAGATATCACATGTGAAGCCAGCTTCTGCCCAACGTTCGAAATCATCGGCCATGAGCTGTTTCCGTTGTGGGAGTAACCAACATTTAGCGAACAGTCCATATTGCCAAGCTCGCAAAGGCAAGTGTAACAAATGTGGTAAGCTCGGTCACTTTGCTCGTGTATGTCGGTCTCAAACAGTTTCTCAAGTTGATACAAGTGACACAGACATGGTCGATTCTAATACAGCAACATCGGAAGCTGAACATATTTATGGCATTGCTAGTCACGAACTTACTACATGCTATGCAATTGAACCCAAATTACCTTCTTCTGATATCCGTACAGTACATTTTTGCTTGGGTGACAGAATGATAACTTTGCCTATGGAATTAGATTCAGCTTGTCCAATAACAATCGTTCCGTACGAGTTTTATTGTACGCATTTACAGTCATTTCCTATTCAACCATCGAATTATGTTTTTGGAAGTTACTCGAAAAACACTGTGCCCATTCTGGGATTTCTGACGTTTCCTTATGTAATGAATTGTATTGTATTCGAATTGAATAAGCAGCCAAGAATGTACGTGAGAACAACCGCGCTCACTCGAATCCAGTATGTAGTGAATAATAACAACCAGAATGATATGCCTGACAATCAGAACTTGAATAATAGTTACTATTGATTATTGTTGAATGAATGGTGAGATATGATTGATATATTGATTGTTAATCGAACAATCACCACAACCACCTCAGTTTTGCGAAGATCCTGGGTTGTATAATCCCAAGTACGGCTGTTCAACAAACGTTCTGACTCCACGAGGGGTTTCAGCGAACCCGTAACGTCATCCACACTTGCCAACAATTGTCTCGTTTTTTCAATGGCAGTAGTCGAAGGTGCCAGTAAGGCTTTTCCTCTAGCGGTTTTGAAAAGTACATTATCTGACGATCGTTTAGATGAGCTAGTGATAAATTCGCCTTATAAGATGAGTTTGGTGATTTATTTGAAATGGTATCTGATGAATGATGAAGTTTGCTAACTTTGAAGCCACTTTCTTGGTAATGAAAACTAGATTTTTCGTTTGAATCAATCATACGGGCGGATGTGGACGTGTTAACGGGAGTAGCGCTTGAGTCG
>JACCGJ010011792.1:0-18957 GCA_013407085.1 Atriophallophorus winterbourni | reverse complement strand
AGTACAATATGAATTTACATACCGCAAAGATTCCTAGTGTCCTCATTTTAATCACAATCAAATTGCTGAAGCTAAATCCTACATTACAAAACAATAGAAATCATCTGGTTTATTCTGAAATCAGATGCAAATTGTTTCATCTGAGTTTTATGCAAATATTATGTATATACTCTAAATAATGAGGACAGAAAACCTCAATTAATTTTACATCGTAGAAATAAGAGATAAAATGTTTCTTTGTAGTTAGAATGATAATATACGTCACACGGTATTAGCTATACCATGCAAACGAACACCCAATCGAAGGTATCAGACCTAGTTGCAGGTTGCTTGAAACTCACGTATTAATGCTTTGTGACTACTCATCCGTGCCAAGCCCATCGAACTATTCACAAAGTTTATCACAACGGTCCTCATTTGAAGCACTGGACTCGAGGTTTGCTCTTATTTGAGCTCATCAGCAGTGCATATCCTGTCTCGGGTCTGTTTAGAACCCAGGATCTTCACCACAGTAGTCTCACGCCTATACGGCCTGAGCTACCGTCCACGATTGACCGATCACGATTAAGCCTTCATGAATGTTTCTTCAGACTGGCACATTTGAGTAGCGTCATATGCCAGACCAGTCGAGAAAAGGTTTCGAATCAGACCCGAAACAGGATATGCACTGCTAATGAGCTCAAATAAGATCGAATCTCGAGCCCAGTGCTTCCAATGTGGACCGTTGTGATGAATTTGTGGATATTTCGAAGGACTTGGTACTGATGAGTAGTCGCAAAGCATAATGAAAAACTCTCCAAACACTCTGAACTCACCTAATCATTAACTAACTGTGGCTGTTGTCTAGCATTGGAATTTATATTCATGCACATAGCGTGGCGAAAATTCTCTTTTCAGATCTTGCTTTTCCTATCAACATACGATGACTGCATGAAGTCACATTTAAACAACACGGCATACAGTGCCAAAACCTTCGGAAAATCTCATTGATAGGCATCGCCTTGTTTAAAACAACCCATTAAAATACTTGACAGCTGTTCAAAGCTCTTTATGATGACATGTAATCCTGTGTATGATGCAGTTGTCTCCGATTTGTAGTTCTCTCAAACTTGGGTCTAATAATCTTATCGCAAGTGGTGAACAGAACACCCAATAATCGGAAAGTACGTCCGTTCCGGTATTCTATAAAATGCTATACAATATATCCATGAATGAAACTTACTTTCGCAGTATCTATGCCCTTGTTCACCGACCACGAGGAAGTTATGTAGTCGATAACTCTTTCTCCCAGTTCGCGAGGTACTTCATGAATTCGTAAAAAATCTTTCACTCCCATCATCATCTCATTGTATCTGGTCCTTGTGGCGTACAACTGTTGTACAATCGTTGTGATATTTCCGAATATGGTGGCATAGACCAGCGCTAACGTGAAATAAAATGTCCAAGGAAATCTGTGGTTAATTTCGATATTTACACTGTCTAGATTGATCAATATTTACTTATGACTAACAAAATATCCCGAGCTACGCGAGTTTGCTAAATTGACGAGATGTTCTGTGACGGAGTAAGAAACCATTGATTAATAATCAAATAAGTAAATTTTGTTGAAATGAATTCATAAAATTGTAAATGGATTTCGCCACCGGGTCAATCTAGGAAGCAGCAAATGACATGCAAATTTATTCCATAAAATAGAGATTTTCTTTCTTGGTAAGAATGTGCCTAGGACATATCGAGTAGAATCAAAAGGCTTTGCATGGAGTTCTTTTGGAAAAACTCCTCATAGTATGAATTAGGGAAATCTGATGAGCACAGTTTACTGCAGAATGATTACAGACAGATCGTCAGATTGTTAAACATCTATAGAAGAATATATGAAATATTCTCTCGAATAACGTTACCAAGTATAATAAACTTCATCCTTCGTCCAACGGTAATGTATGCGGTAAAATTCTTGGCTCCTTGGCTGATGAAATAGATTGCCCTTCTCGATAAAATGTATCACAGAGCGACAAATTTCGTAGTGGATTTGCGATGTTAAAAAAAACATTGAACTATGTGAGTTTACCAAAGGGAAGATAATGTGTGATATAGTTCTAATCTCTAAAATTGTATCTACTGAAGGACACCTATTAAGTCACTCGTATCAAGCATATGATGAGAAAGTGACACGTTGACATACCGAAGCCCTCTGCATTCCAAGGCTCCACACACCAGGCTTGGTCACCCTGGATTCAGAAAGACATCAATCTTCTGCAGCGTATTTACCACCGAACCACAAAGCTTGTACCCGGACTAGCTGCTAAACCATATGAAGAACGTTTGAGGAGTCTCAATCTTTTCGACTTTCGCTGTCGTCGACTAAGAGGTGACCTCATACTGATGTACAATATTATGCACGTCCCTAACCATCCCTTGTCCAAAATTTTCACACGCTCGCCACCCCGTGCCAGTCGGAAACACGAACTTTCAGGGCTTATTCCCACTTCAAGACTGAACTGTCGAAGATATTCGTATGCTGTACGTGTAAGTTTCACATGGAACACCCTCCCCTCCACTGTTACACACTCAGCCAACCTGGATATTTTTAAAGCTAATTTGGACAAACACTTGAGAGACAACCCTAACTTTGATACGATTTACACTACATGAGTTTTCCTGTTCTTCTTTTTTATTGTATATACCTCATAACTCCATCCTATGGTTATTGTTAAGCTAAATGCTTTTTAGACCATTACAACTTTGAATCACTTTGAATCACTTTGAATCACATTGATTGCTGTCGCTGATAAGCTTGGCATAGTTCGAATTAGGTACTTGGGAGAAGACAATATTTGAGTAAAGACACACTGAATTTGGTCAATGAATGGACAAACTATGAAGGCTGCTTTACTTTCAACTGTTACGTTAAATCCCTTTGTACAATTTTCACCTATATAACTTTGACGTTATCTATTTTCCAGCAAGTTCTGTGGTGAAATGAATCGGTTACTCTGAAAATTCATGTAAACGAATAAAGTCACGTTTCTTCTTTCGATTGAGTTTTGTTTAATCTCGAAGGACACAACAAAGTTTAGTATGTGTCTAGTATCTTAATACATGGGAAAACCAAATTTAGGAGTCAGGTAGGATGCAAAAAATTAAACCATCACCATCACCATATATTAATATATCGTACCAGACCGAACAAAATGCTACATCACTTACCACCGATCAACATACAGCAAATTGACAGCAGCTTTTCCGATTCCGTGAATGCAGCAACATTCCCGAAACCTATCGTGGTCAGCAATGACAAACTGAAGTACAACGCGGTCACGTAAGCGGACCACTTGTCCCTCGCTGTTTGCAGTGGCATGGTTTCACTGAACGCAGGTATCTCTTTTCGCGTCTCATCTTCGAAACAGCAATTATCCGACATGTGAACTTCAGACACTGGATCATTCAACCACCCACTGGTGTCAATAGGAGGATCCTTTTTCATCGAATCATTTGTCTGCGTTTCTGCCAAGGATCGGTTGTCAAAATGTGGTATACCTTGTGAGATCACACTGTCCCAATCTTGTGGCTTCAAGGAATCATTGAAATATCGGGGGATCCAGCCATACTGGATGTGGTTCTCCAAGTCAAGCACCCCGACAGCGTACCAAGCGCAAGCGAACCAATGTGCCAAGAGAATAAAACACAAGATCATCAGGAGCAACAGAGTGGACACGTATTCTAAATATTGATCCACTCTTCGTGCCGCCCGACCAATCCGTAAAAGTCGTATGATCCGAAGTCCATCCAACAGGTTGTAAATATTCTAAAACAAAACGAGAACATTTAGCAGATTGTTGAGCTATTTTCACAAAATTTTGATACGCATAATAGCTTGCATAATCTTTATCCGAATGTAGTATTCCTGTATTAAAATTAAATTTCCAACTTCGATCATTGAAGACATTAATTAGTATACTCTACATGAACATTACAAATGATAGTTACATGGTTTTTAATAGCGAGCTACTTAAAAGAATCTATCACAAATCAATCAAACTTGTTAGACCACATGTTGTGCAAGTGAAAGGTGTATTAGCTATAACTGCTAATCTAGGATGATATGCAGAGCACTATCCTCCTGGGCAACACAAGAGTAGGACGCACCAAAAAACCGACGGCGACAATCAAAAACTGTAATAATTTTGGAAGGACTGCTCAAGAACCGTTTGAGCGACAACATCCACGGAAACATGAGCAGATGGACAAGGTCAGCCCCTATTGAACGATATACAATTCTTTAAGGAGGACAGAGGAGCTCTGCGTGGTGAGGGTTTGAAGCGCTACGGTTGGTACGAAATCGATGGACAGATGAGATGAAAGTGGCAACCGGGACATACATGCTTCAGGACGGTGCTGTGGTTACTGGGTTCGCCCATATAAGATAGACGTGTGTTTTGTTCTTGGCGTTGTGCGTAGTTAACGCTTTTGATCAATCGGGATTATCTTAGCAAAGTATTTGAAAATATTCGAGACCGATCGGGAGTCCATAATCATGAAAATACACTTTGCAATGAATCGGTTATAGTAAGTTTTTGGTAACGTTTCGCTTCTGAACACAGAAGCTTCGTCAGAACAAGGGTGTCGGTACGAACAGTGTTCAGGTTTAAATGGCATTCTCTTGACCAATCCTGAGTTCTTTAAGCTAGACGGGGGAGAACAAGATAATTGGTCACACCTCCTAATTGCTGTGTTCATCCCTAATTATTTATCAACTGCACAGGTCAGCGTCTGCTGATTCACTGCTTACGTAATCATGTGCGTATTAGGTGTGATGTTCGTTAATCCTTATCCGCTGCAGAACCGAACGACAGATTGTTGAGATATCCGCCCCATCCACCTTGTTCACCGCATTCGCCCCAGCCTTTGTTATTTCAACATCCTCGGCGTGAAGTCTTTCCCTAGAAGATTTCACACCCCGTCTTATCACTTTCACGTTATCAAGATCTACGCTGTGTTCAGTGTCTAGCACGTGTTCAGCTAGTGCAGAATCGCGAATCAGTGATTGATATTCACTGGGGTTGCGGGGTCGGTTTCCAACTCGTTTCCTGTGTTCGTTTACCCTAGTGCAGAGTTCTCTAAACGTTTGCCCAATGAATTCTCTTATGTCGTAGGATTCGTTAGTAAACACGATTAGCGTTAGACGGGTTGACCTAAATATTAAATCAGGACGCAATCTTTAAGTAGCTGTGAAACACGGGGATAACGTGGTTATTATTGGACCGAAGACATAAATGCTTTGATACGAGGCCGGAAGTGCCCAAGTTACCACTCGTTAACCTGGGATGACCTGACGGAATCACTTCCGGCCTAACCCCCACCGTCTACACCATGAACAATGACTGTTTAGACTTCGTTTGAGCACCAAAGTGATCAGGTGAATTGATAATCTACAGAATAAGGAATACAGATTTCAACCTTCTTGTTCTGATTGCCATCTGGAAATAAAGCACTAAAATCGATTACAGGAAATTGCCACGGAATTAGAGATGTTACAAAAGACACGTTTTCCAAGAAGTAGACGGCGCGAAATACAGTATACCAAATGAATATAAACCCAATCCTCACTTAGTCGGATAGATCAGCTAGCGACGGACAAAATGACCGATCTCTCATGCTAACGTTTCCATCACAGGCGCCAACACTCCAGGGATAGATTAGATGGACGATTTCAACAAACGCTATACATTTGAATTGAAATTATTATTGGCGACATGTGGGACAAATCAATTAGACACGCTTAGACAGTTACAGAAATATTCGATCTATGAATTCTTCAGGTCGAAGTATGATGAATGATATAACTTGCCATAATTTCTACGTTGATCCTATGTTGAGCAGTCTGAATCACACAATAATTTAAACTTACTTGAAACTGGGAGTGAAATTGTAATCCCCGATTGGGTTAGGTTAAACCACGAACATGTTCAATCACGTGCCCAGACACATGACGATGAGGTTAAACCCATAAACATGAACGAAATTCCTCATTTGCATGCATCTCCATCACACACACACACACACACACACACACCACGATCGGTTTCGTGCTGTTTGCACTCATCAGGTAGGGACAGTAGGATCAGGATCTGTGTGCGCTTGAAACAGTGAAGGAATGGCAAACAAGTATCGCTTGTATGCCACTGTTGGATGAGGTTGGTACGACCAACTTGTCCAATCACATGACCATGAATGAAAAAGCTCATTTGCACGCATCTTCATCAACCACACACCCCACGAACGGTGTCTTGCTGTTAGCACTCATCAAGTATCGACAGTAGGATCAGGATCCGCATGCACGGTGGAATAATGGTAAACAATGTATGGCATTGTTAGCCAATGTTGATTAAGCCTGTCACGACCCACCTTTACATTCATGTGCCCGCGAGAATGCAGATGGAGTAAAACCTATTACAGTGGAACCCACATACAACGAACTCGTTTACAACGAATTCTTGGGTTGAACGAACACACCATGATTTCCCAAATAAATTCATTCTTTGTAAGCCTATTTAAAACATTCGTACAACGAATCTGTTCGTTACGAATCTCGCCTTTCACGAACACTGTACACGTTCCATAACAGCTATGTTTGTTCAATAAAGTTCATACATACAACGAACTCGCTTTGTCTTGCCTTTAACACACAACGATCCGTTAAGAGTGGCTTGCAGTGCGTTAAGAATAGAACTGACACAGCTTGGCGAGACGCAGGCAGCCTGGTCTACAGTGTGCTAACTGACTCGCACGCACGCAAAAGAATATCACGTGAATTCTCTGTGACTGGTAGCTCCGTCTGTTAAAGATACCAGGAGTGCTCTTGATCTCTGTATGAGAATTTTAGGATAGAAGGAAGAGACGTTGAAAGAGAACTTTATTTTGTGGAGAGAGATATCGAGGCGGTGGCGAAGTCAAAACATAAACAAAAGAGCATCGCCAGCTACTTCATGAAAGCGTGAGATTGAACTGTCAGTGTGTGCAAGATGTTTTTATTACTTCGTTTTAGAATAAATTTACTATTATTAACATGAACTTGGATTTAATGTTGTGATCTGTGTGCTGTGGCATAATCTAATCATCAATTGGATTACACGCATGTAGAAACACAAATTAGGACATTCTTCCCTTGTTTACACGTGTACAGAATCACGTCTGACAATGCGTTTTACTTACAACGAATTCCACTTTCAACGAACATTTTACTCTCACCCCAGAGATTCGTTGTATCCGGGTTCCACTGTATTTTGAACAAAAAGCCTTATTTGCACGCGTTTTCCATTAAAACACACAACCGGTCGTGGGGTGTCGGTGTGACGGTAATACATGCAAATGTGAATTCTTCATTTAAACGGGTGATCAAATATGTTCTCCATATATTTTTCAACATATAGACAGAATATTTGAATAATTTGCTGTGAAAAGATCGCACTTCAAGTTAATACAAAGCATGTAAATATGTATTAGAATGCATTAATGCACCTGACAAATCGTTTGACTTGAACTATTTGAAAGTTTGCTTCACCTGACGCAAAAGACTTTCTCATTAAATCAGATCAAATCTTTTCAAAGACAATCGCAAACTATTTCCACAAATATTCCATGAAAATTCGGATCGATTAAATAAATTTATTTTTATTTTCGTAGGCTTCATCCCAAAAACTATCCTCAATTTTACCACTTTTCCACAAATAATCTACGCAAGCGGGCGTGGCCGTTACGTGAAATCTTCGTAGTTCAATTAGGGCTCAAAATCAGAGGCTATTTGCCCGGTTGTTATGACGACCATATAAATAGGAAATCCGCATGCAACGAATTGGAGCCTAATTGGCTTGATTGCCGAAAGACGTGTTATTATTTTTTATTATTCTGATCAATGGGAAATCGCGTATGCCCATGCAGCTAGAAGCTGAATTAAATTTACATAATGTGTTTTTCATGTCTGAGAGGGATGACGAATTCTATGAGGTATATGAATTCACCTTGATTAAAATATTGAGCATAAATTGTCATTTGCCATGCGTAGTAAAACAATTTTATCTGTTCCGTAATGTGTATACCCATCATACCGAGACAAAGAGATAAACCCTAAAGGAGTTTGAAACATGCCATCCGAAGCTTGGGCTCTGAAGTCAAGGTTGGGATAGGTTAGCCATGGCTAGATCCAGCGCATGCCTGGACAAGTCTATGATGGCGAAATCCGTGTTTTCGAAGCAAAACGTTTGTAATATTCAGTGGTAATCACACTAACTGTGAGCACCATCTGGTAAATTTTCTTCAAACTTTGCTGGCATTTTAATTTAAAAAAAACGACCACATATACTCCTGGAAACAATGTATTAAGTTTTTTTACAAATCGACCTATACTTTGAAATATACTTCGAATCCATACAAGCGGCGGATATTAGGAAGCTTATGTCTAAAATGATTTTTTTTACGGTTTTTAAATTTGTCAGACGACGAGGTCTAGAAGCTCAAGAAAAAGCTTGCTTTTTCCCGTTTTCATTAGCGAAAATTGGTGCGCACGCTGTACCGGGAGCCTTCACAGATACATTTTCAGAATAATGTCGGTTCCAAGTCTACATGAGCACTTCGAATTGAAGCGTAATTTCTCAGAATTTGAACCTCATTATTATGAATATCCAATCGGTGTAAATCCTGCTTTAATCACATTGTTTTGTTTTCAAAAACACTTTAGTTGAGTAAAAATGACAAACTAAGAACATGATGACTTTCGACACAAAATTCTGGATTCCACAATATCTTAATTCTTATCATAAAATTGATTCATCTTCTTTCTCATGAAAAACCGCTCTTTGCGATTGTTGCGAGACTCACGTTGTCATTGGCAGCCCAAAGATACTTGATGATTTCATATGGAAGACAAGAAATCAAATCCAGCGTGAACCATCCACTGAGATAATTCAATCGAATCACTGGCGGCTCGGCTACCACTTCGCCACCAGCACCGACGAACGAGGTGTGAAAGTTGATCACAATATCCAAGAAGAACATGATATCAATCACAGCGTCCACGATGGCTAACGATTCCGGAATGTCGGATCTAGTCCATCTGATTGGGTGTCGGTTGTTGGATCGCAACTGGATCCACGTTGGTCTTGGGATGATGGCTAAACGAAGAGGAACCACAATTGCTGTGTATCCAGTCAGGAGTAATATGGTCCAGTCCCAAATGACTCGGAATGCGGAATAATGCAGCAAGACGTGCTTCGGAGGACATGGCGGTTCTGGTCTGTAACGTGGGATGGTTTCCAGGGAGGCCCAGTTGATGTTTCCGTATTCGTCTCCATCCTTGTTCATTCCATCGTGCTGTAGATATCAATCAATTTGCTAGAGGAATTGATTTCGAAATTGGAAATCTAGAATTGTCGTACAGCCAGGAATCTTTAAAATCATGTTCTTACAAACATATGAAATAGTGCAAACAAATCACGACATTTCAATAAATAAAATTTCAAACACCACCAAAGTTCGATAAAATCTGCAAAATATTTCTTTTGTTGAATTTTTGGCTTCGGTTACCATGGACAAGATTAATGAGGTGTTTCTCATTATCCCACCCCTGGGTTAATTGACTAGCACGTATTTCCATATTTTAGCACAAGGTGATACCGTCGCTATGCTTCCACTCATCAGACAAGATTCCCGGCTTTCGCAATTATTTTTCGACTATTCTCAGTAGGGATTTCGGTGATGATTGAACAACGAGTGGATAAATGGCATCATTTATCGGGGTAGAAATAAAGCGTTGGTTCATATTATTTCTTATCTTATTTGCTGATGATTCAAACGATTGTTTACGAAACATTCGCACTCTTCTATTCAGTTAGGTCTGGACAGAATAAGACATTGAAACCAGTGTTTGGCCTGGCGCAGTCAAACTTGAGATGCTGCATCCTTACAGCGGATCTTACTAAAATGATCAAGTTGATGGGGTGCTCGGATCCACAATACACAGAATACAAAGGCCGTCAGCTTGAGACATGAAATTTAGATTCATTGAGCCTTGTGAAATTCAAAAGGTATAAACAGCCGTCAACTTACTCTGGACGATGCTAATCGTCGGTTACTTGATGTTAAGCTGCTCACATCCCCGGATAGCATGCTTATGATTTTCTTTCCCGGTGTGATCACTTTGGCAATCATTCGGTGTTTTTTCCGACCACCCGTTCCATCCGTTGTCTCGGCTATCGGATTTCCTTGTTCGATCAATCGAAGGTCAGTTTCAGTGTTGACCCGCGGCAGGTGAACAATTTCGGATTTCTGAATGGTCGCCTGGTCAGCTCCGGGTTTGGAAGTGGATTCTTTCTGGCTAACCGTCTCAAGTGTGACCTCAGGCCGACTGCCCGACCGATCCAGTTTGGTTGAAATGGCTGTACCTTCTGCTTCATCACCAGAACGATTCCCGTCGGTGAGGCTTTTCTGTCGGACCATTGAGAATACAAGTCGTGCAAATTTTCCCCAACCTGAGATCAACGATGATAAATTCCTCGTTTGAAATTTTGGAAGTATATAATAAATATTAAGCGGTATTCTTTACAAATATTAAAAACTTAATTGTAAAATAAAAGACTTTATGACACTTTTTCACATCAATAAGTGCCTAAAAATAGTTGAAAGACAACAAACCACTAAAAGGTGCAAACGCCTGCTTGTTTGCACTTCCAATTGACTGCTCGGTGCCAGAAATTAAAAAAACTTCAAACCCTCAAAAGCACTCAAACATGATTTGGTCGATAAACAAGGCTACAAAAATAATTGAAAGGCGTGTTGTGATTGCGTTACGGCGGATACTTATGAATTGCTGGTTAACCGATAATTACTTTTGCCTGTACAATGACGGCCCAAGCACTTTCTAGAAAATGTTTCAACGATGCTTCTTGTGGACATTTCAAGTCCTCGTTACGTTTTATATTCATGGTATTTTGGGGAGATGATAATCAAAGTTTTAACTTCTATGCCACGGTTAGATAAGGTTAGCAAGACGAACCTGCTCAATCACATGCGTCCAGACACTTGTAATGGGCTTGAACTTATAGGTAGAGACAGTTCTATCAAGATCTGTGTGCCGTAAAATGCGCGCGAGACCGGTTGTGGATGTGGTAATGGAAAATCATGCAACCCACGATTTCTTTAAGCACGTGGACTTACCCATCTGCATGTGTATGGGCGCATGTAATTGAACAAGTCGGTTGTTCCAAACTTTTCCAAAAGTGAAATACAAGTCCAATCATTGTTTGCCATTCCTCCACTGTTTAAAGACATGCATTTCGTGATTCTGCTGTCCCTAAGTGATAACTGCACACAGCACGAAACCGCCGTGGGGTGTATGTAATGTGAATGCATGTAAACGGGAAGATGATACTCACCTCGGGTCAATTGAGGTCAATTCCTGTCATATCGTTTATTACGTTATTGGCCCACAAATTGAGGACTACACAGCGTAAGTTTGGACACAATGGATCGAATAAGACATCTCGCTACTCGAAATAATTTATCATAAAGCGACTAAAATGGTTACCGGATTACATACTCTACCCATTGAGCAGCGACTAATTAGACTCGTATTGAGTTCTCTCTATCCCAGGCGCATCAGAGCTGACCTAATCCTGGCATTCCGAATAATTCACACCTCTTTAAAATTGGTTCCAGTCTGCCGACCGGCAGTCAAACTACTACCGTTCAAATATCACATTCTCTATTTAACTGTCACTGGTTCTTTTACACACACTTGGACAAACACATTCAACCAAACATATATTTCCGGTCGATATTTCCCCCTACTCTTCCTTTTGACTCTTATGGATTCAAACATGAAAGTAATATTTATATAACGTTTATACGTATATCCTATAGTATTGTACAGCTATTTGGTTTTTAACCATAAATCTTGAATCGCCAGTTTCTTGTTCAACCGTCTATTTTGCCACGATTTACATCCCGACTGCAAAGCATCAACCTTTAATCATTCCGGATCTCCGCAAGACAATAAAGCGACAATCACGTTTGTTACGCATATGTCAAAGAGCAGGAACACACGGCTATCTTTTATAGGCAAACCTCGCAACCAGAGCAGTTCTATTATTGACTATGCTTTTTTGTCACTTCGATCTGATTTGTCACTCGATTTCTTGTCAACAGGATTGGTTCAAGCCCCTTCACGTTGTAATTCGGTTGAACGACCTTGACGGATTACAAGTCATTCGATATATGCTGACGTTCTCCAACAGCGCCTGTTTACAGATAGGTCGTCATTCGTATGTTCCTTATACTATTCTATCGGAACCCGAACGTTGTCGTCGGCCATTTAAGCGATTCTCACTCTTGTAGCATGCGTGAGTTCATGATTGATCTCTATTCTCCATTTTGATCTCCAATCGATTTTATTCAAATGTAACTTACGACACAGTTAACCTCCATTTCTTACAAACAGTCAATCGTCTTTCATAAACTGGTTGAGCTTTTCCATTTTGATACGTACAACTATGGGCTGGGTATTTTCAGCCGAGCACAACGTATAATTTTGTCAGATTACACAGTAAATATATTCGAAAATTTCCCATTCAGGTCGACTATGAATAGCGTTTGCTTCAACGTCACAAATTCACTAGATTTTTTTTATTTTATTCCTGTCAATTATACAAAATAAGGGTTTGGAGCTTTCTGTAAAGAGCGCTGAGTTCAGCAACGACATTTCTAGAGATCCATTGGCAACCAGCAGATTATCAGTGTGATTATTCTACTTATTATTCTTTGAACCTAGAAAACCTAGATCAAATTTACCCCACACTTAGGAAGCAAAACCATCGTATAAAAATGTTCTATCATCATTAGCGTATTTCATGTCAAGTCATCCAATCATTTTAACAAAACATATGACAAATCAACTCTAGGATTGTAGATAGTGGATTTGTTAGGTTTATTCAAAGAATTCTTTCATGTAAGAAGTTGCAGGTATCTAATTGCTAATCGAAAGCACTTCTGACGATTGCCCTGAAGAGATCAAATATGATGTAACTTATCGCAGTTGTACCAATCACGCCGACACACATTCAAACAAATTGCCTGCTATCTTGCTTGTCACATCATTAGTCTTGATCATACTCTCTCTCTCTCTCGCTTTCACCAGGGAGACGTTACAGCATGATGACTTAAAAGCCTTCATCAATATTACCTTGACAACTGCCGTCTTGCCTGGAAGTACTATCATAGAGTTGATTGTTATCAGGGAAACGAGATGTGATTTGTTAGCTGGGTAAATATTCTTCATTTTATTACCTTGAATCTTTATTATTGGATATTTTTGATTTGATGAAGAATTTATTCGGCCTTATTGTTTTACAACTCAAAAATATCTGTGTGTAGATGCGTAATAATTTTGCATCACTTGCAGTCAAAAATGGTAAATTAACGTTTCAAGATTAGCGGTTGCAAACGCGATATATATATATATATATATATATATATATATATATGCGTAAGAAATTAAAAATAGATCTGATCGACATCAACAAATAAACAAAAATCAATGTTACTTAAAATTGTTCGCTAGAGGCGTAAGGTTCGTCTGAATAGTTTTTTTGCAATAGTCTCAGCTATGTGCAAGATGTTCCAACCAACTCTTCGAAACACTTTGCGAGGAAAAGTGTTCAGGATCCAATTTATGCTTCCAAAATCGACTAGTGCCTGACCTTTCATTACTTTGGCCAACATCCATATCGGCCGACCAATTTTAAGTAATAACACACGACATTGATATGTGTTTATTTGTTGATGTTGATAAGATCTAATTCTCATTTCTTATACTTGTATTATAAAGCTTGATGAGAAGTACCTAAAAGGAATTCCTTCGCTTTCAACAAATGTTTCGCTTAGTTGAAATTATTGAATCAAATTTCATAGTGGAACACAATGGAATATTTTCTGAAGTATTCCGCTTATGGATTGTGCAAAACCCAGAATTAGGTAATGCAGTTAGCTTTTCAGAAAGTGACGCGTATCAAATAAAGACGCGTTTAATTCACAACGTTTTTCCTGTTGTTGTCATTGTTGTTGTTGGCTTCCTTAGGTCAATTTCGACCATGATGGTACATTATGGTGATGGGGATTGTATATGTCAAATTACACAGACATTGATTTGAACTAATTCCATGATTGCATTTTCAAAGAGATATGAATAAAGATGATGTGATGGAAATGAGTACTTTTATATTCGTCTTCAGTTTTAAAACTTTGATTTTGAATTAACTATATTGTGGCACTGTCACGCATCTGATGTCTGAGAATAAAATCAATATAGTCTTTGGTACATCACTACCGTGAACGTTCGGTTCATTTCCATCAATTTAGTTAGTTGGTTTTCCAGCACAATGTCTCCGAACTTTAAATTATACAAAGTTAACCTCTTCTAGTTTTTTTCCCAATTCCAACATTTACTGTTCATTCGCAATAACGCTTTCATTTCAAGACAGTTTTTATTCAAAATAAAATGTATAGTAAGCTAAAGGCGAAATTGATACGCAACTTACTGCTTCCTGCATCACTGGCTGCAGCGAAGGCGCCCAAGGCTGAATTTTGTGCAAGATCTGCTTCCAGAGGTTGACGATGTGCGCTGATGTCGCGTAACATCAAAAGGAACAAAACCACCGTTTCCGATTCATCGCGAATCGGTACGACTCGGAACAAAATCCATTTCGGGGTGACTGGAAAGCAGTTTATCAATAGAAGAGAACATGTTAGAAAGAGCTCCCGTCAGATTGTATACACAATAAAACGTAATATTTCTTGGTCATGTATAACATATTGCATATCGTGGCGTGTTAAGCCTCATAAATATAGCATTATAACGGGGAACGCTCTAAAATTGTTTTCGAACACGCGACAGTACATGCATTTGCCAAGCTATTCAGCACCCCTATTAGAAAAGATATAGCGGCGTCATGTTGATGATATATTGGTAATCATGACACGCGAAAGATTAGACTCATTTTATAGTTATTTTAACAACTTGTTTCCTGTTATGATAGATGTATCGTTTGTTGCCAAGGTATAACATAGCTTGCCCAATAGCAATTTCTCTCCCTTGCCACTTTTGTCGATCAGGTAATCTGGCTTGTTTTATTTGTTAGGAGGGTGCCATCCTAACATATCCCAAAAATCCAAGTTGCACAGGAAGTTGACTTAATATAATGGACACTTCCATTCTCTGTGGGAGAACGGTAAAATCAGACCATAGAGCATATCGTAAGACAATCCAGTGTAAGGCGTCGTGAGGTACTCATCTGCGCACCCACAAACGAACTCACAAACCAAACACCTCGAAAACATTTTGATTGCATCCTCTGTATTTTTATAGCTGTCATTCAGTCGTACATTTAATGCGATTGCTTTTTTCACCCTAAAATCTTGATTCTTGATTTAATTTATTTGCGAAATTGAAGTTCTACAAAGTGAAACACTAGTAATTCAAGGTAATTCAAGGTTTTCACTGGTCTAAAAAGCAAAAAAGCTTAACAATAACCATGGGATGGTAAAAATTGAAATGTAAGGGTATAAACAAGATAAGGAATTAGATCAAGCAGTATATAAGTTTTCGGGGAACGAATAATTTAATATAAATTCCTCTAATTTCATTTTAACGTCATGCAATCTAGTGGAGTGAGCAACGGTAGAAGGTAAACAGTTCCAAACAAAACAGACACGGACAGAGTAAAAATACCTTCTACAGTTCAGGCGGGAATGGGGTACAACCAGTACGTATTCATGTGTCCGATAATTTTTCATATCCCTTCGCGCGAATAAATCATGTAATGGATGGTTTGGGGTATGGAATATTTTGTAAAGTAGGATGGTGTCTCCTCTGATTCGCCAATAGAGAAGTCGAACAGATTCAGGTGAGCTATCCTTCTATATAAGGCTTGTTTCGGATTCTGAGAACTAGTTTTGTTGAGCGGTGATAGATTCGCTGCATATGTTCTACATCCATCTTAGGCCACGAATACCGTGATTGCACAGTGTATTCCATGTTTTCATGATGCTTTGGAATATATTGTGCGAAAATTCACAAAATACACATTTGAGTAGATTGAAGATACGTGTTGGCTTTGTAAAGGCAGTGCTAGATTGATGTGAGGGCTTTAAACTGGAGCATATCCGGACTCCCAAATCTGTTTCTTCACTGCAATTTTCAAGGACATGTGCACCTATATGTTATGTGAACCCTACTTGATTTCCCATATTCGTGAGCCTGAATTTGTCGAAGTTAAACGGCATATTGTTCTAAAACAGCCAGTTGTGAAGCGTATCAATATCTTTGTGTAATAGCAGACAGTGTTCTGGGCTACGCATGCAACTCCATATCTTTATGTCGTCCTCATATAACGAGTTGTTACGTCGAACAAGTTACGGAGTTTCATTGACATAAACCAGAATGAGGATCGGACAATGGACTGAACCTTGGGGAACTCCGCTAGTTTCTGCGATTGGTTTTGATAATACACCGCCAACAAATACCCGGATAGTGCGATTTGTTAGTTAGTCATTTAGCCAATTCAACAACTTTCCAGTGATATTAAGCCTTTCAAGCTTCTTCAGTAGTAGGCTATGGATATCACGATCAAATGCTTTGAAGATATTTAGGTAGCAGGCATGAATTGCTTGTACTTTATCCAACGCTTGTGTCCATAATCAAGCGTTATCTGTAAATTAGACAAACAGGAATAATTCCGTCTAAATCCATCCTGCTTTCTCGAAATGTTTCATTAGATCATCAACAATGAGGTGCTCAGGTAATATTGAAATCATGGATGACAGAATAATGGGTCGGTAATTAGAAACATCGGAGCGATTTCCACCTTTATATATATTAGAAACTATTCCTCGTTTCCAATCGGTAGGAATCAGTCCATTTGCCAGTGTTTGATTGAACAAGTATGTGAGTAGTTTGTAGAGGAAGATCGCATCAATATGAACCGGGTTATTCCATCGACCCCTGGAGTCTTGAATAATGCAGAAGGAAGCGTTGCGACAATTTTTATTTCACACCGGGCAACCGTGGTTGAAATGGTTTGATTTACGATGTAAATATCATGTTTTCTCGAGCTGACTAGTGGCTAGTGGCTCAGCAGTTTCTGATACAGTTGTTATTGATCCAGCTGACGTGTTCTCAGGCGCAATTGCTGTTTTCTTAGCTTGATTGTTACACATACGATAAAGGATTTTGGAATTGAACTCCCGCATGTGTGATACCTGTTCTTGGTAGTACAACTTGTCTTGGTTGATAACGTTGTTTAATTTGTTCCTCAGTAAACGGAATTCTTCTAACTATCTGATGATGGGTTTTTGCCGATGTTGTCGCTAAGCAATGTTTCGTACCTTTAACCACTTACAAGTTCGGCTTCTTAGTTTAAATTCCAAGTTTTTCTTGAGTTTTTGAGGACAAACGTAGAGCTCACTTTGATTTAATTCTTGAAATGAGACATTAACCATACCCAAAACTCATTTAGGTTGCTAGGTTCAGATTGTAGTTTATTGCTGCAATTTCGAAGAGTATCACTCAAAGCCATTATGTTAATACGTCTAACTGTTTTTCGGGCATCATTTGTTCTTACAACTTCAAAAAGAGAGTCAAACTGAATGACGACGTGATCACTTAGTCCCAGTAGACTTTCGTAAATAACGTTATCCATATCATGTTCAATGCTTGTCAGAACAAAATCTAGGACTGAAGGTACATCGGTTCCGCTGTATTACATGCAATGTGGTTATAAAGAGTAATATCGTGCAACCACTCACTGAATGCACGTTCGAGAAAAAGTTCTGGATGAATGGTATTGATATGCGATTCGGTAAGTTGAAGTCACCCATTATTAAAAATACAAAAAAGAATCGGATTTTTCGATTAAGGTCCGATTGTCAGTTTCTTGTGCAGATAGCGAGCGATATACAACTCCTAACACACAACCCTGTCCGTTAGCTAATCGCAATGCGCATCAGTGCATCCCCTAACACGATGTCTGGATCCGTATTCTCACAGCATAGAAGGTTCTGGCTATAATACAAAGCTACTCCTCCTCGCGTTTCACGGTCATGGCGAATAAATGACATTCCAGGTAATTCTAGTCCACTATTTGTTTGGTGAGTCTGTAGCCACGTTTCAGTTGTGGCGATGATGTCTGGTGAACATTTCAGAAAAACTGTGCGCAGTTCACCGATTTTCGGGCCCAGACATTGTGCTTTGGTGTAGAGACATTTTATAATAGATTTTCTCAGCAAGGATGGGGTGTGAAAAAGGGACTATCGCAGTGCAGAATATCTGTTAGGCTGAATCCCCCCGAGATGCTATTTGCGGGTATTTTGCTTGCAATGGTGCGTGATAGTTTTGAGGTTGCACTGTTGGAACAATCTACCAGATCATGTTGTAAACTCACCAAATCAGCAGATTTTCAAGAGACGTCTTGATGCCTTTTTGACCTTAAACCCGTGCATCGAAGCAAACTATACGTCTTAAGACCATGTATCTAGACTTTTCATCCCACCAATCGAAAACAATTTCTGCCCTTTGGATTTTTACCTGATTCTTGAACTGCTCAGTAAGCAATCGAATCCCATTTTTGTTTGTTATATTATTCGTTGTTCCCATATTGTTCTGTGGTTTTTTATAAAGCTATATGCTTTTTAGACCAATGAAATGGAATTGAATTGAAGTGAATTGATGGAAATGTATGGAAATAGGGATTGCTGTTTAAGCCTATGGATTTAATTCCGGCCGTGAGATGATCGCAGCAGTTAATATCCAAGAGTCTGTTTTCTATGGAACTCACTGCCCCCACATATCATTTGCGCAACAAGCCTGAACATGTTCAAGGCTGAACTTGACAAGTATATGTTGACTAAACCCAA
>JACCGJ010011791.1:0-10052 GCA_013407085.1 Atriophallophorus winterbourni | reverse complement strand
AAATATATATGTAATGATTCGAATAGCCAGTCTGAGCTAGAAATCCGAAACAGCTCTGGCTCGGTCTATCAACCACATTGAAGTACATCAATCGTTGTGATGCTGTGGTAGATGAAAGCCCAGCTTGCAAGCTTTTCTATATGGCGTCACTTTAGTGGTCAATTGCTTTTTCCCTCTACACAACAAAAGCTGTTTTAAGGATTCGAGCATTCATGGTTAGTAAAGCAAATGCTTTACAACACCACATAAATACGGCATGAATAAAAATCTGGAAAATAAATGTATGTAGCGAGTACATCAAATGTTTGCAGCGCGAATGACAATTATTAGCATATAGAGGTCTAATTCTGGTTTCTATGTCGCAATGCATGGACAGTCCATTACTTGTTGAGTCGAGAAATTCCAGAAAAATATAACCCCAACAATCAGAACTTAAATTTGAATATATGGGGATAGAGTATGCCCGCAATCTTGGAACAAGTGTCTTATTGGAAGTAATGGTAGCGTCCTATGGTAGACGCACATTCTAAAGATAAGCGTAATATAGCGCTGGTGAAATTTAAGTTTTACTAAGTCATTGAAACGCGAATTTGGTTCAATACGAACTTTTGTAACTTCCATGTATTAATACACTTCTGTGGAAAAAACAAATAAAAAAATATTGGATACAATATAACACATGTTCATTACACAAATCTCTGAAAATCTGACCTTTCGAAATCTAGATCTGAGACAAATACTTTAAATTATTTTGAAAAATATTTTTATTGTTAAACATTGTTATACTTGATGCCACTGTTAAATAGGATTCGTACAATGAACCTCACGGGGTTTAAACACAGATCAAATAGTTATTCCTGTTCAAGCACTCGTGGAGCTTATGGATGACCAACGTAAAATGTTGCGCACAGTGCAGGGATGTGATCAACACATTACTTCTGTGTTTGAACATTGTGGTTTCTTGTAACAGCCACATGTAACAGTGGCGTCCAAGTATAACTTTGTTTACCACTCATCCACTGTTTCAAGGCTCACTGAACCTAATCTCACTGTCTCCACCTGATGATGGCAAACAGCTAGAAACCGGTAGTGGAGTGCAATTTTGAGGGATGTGAGCAACACATCACTTTGATCATCCATAAGCGCCTTGATTGCTTGACCACGAATCACTATGTGATTCTGCGTTTGGACAGCGTGGTTCGTTGTAGGAACCCCATGCAACAGTGGCATTCAAGCATAACTTTGTTTACTACTTATTCACTGTTTTAGTGCTCACTGAATCTAATCTTACTGTCTTCACCAGATGACGGCAAACAGCCAGAAACCGGTATTGGTGTGTAAGTTCCGTGAGATTTGGTCATTGTTATTCACCACTTAGGTGTTGGTTAATAGCAATATAGATCTAAACGCACCTATGACAAAACGCCATGCTGAATTAACCTCTGTAAAATTAAACGCTTAGTCTTTACGGAATATTTAGTAATTTAGACTAATAAAAATTAAGATCGGTAAATTGTGTATCTTAAAAAATATTGTTATGTGAAATGCCCGGTGCATAAACATGCTTCATGTATTTCGCATGTATGATATTTCAAATCATAGAGGATTCTGGTCAACCAATTTTTAATTGAAACCATTTTACCAATTTTTGTCTAAATCGACTAAGTGTTACTCACATCACTCAATTTCGTTACACTTATGTGTCACAGGAAATTTTTATTCACTTCTCTCACGTAGTTCTTCAATTGTGTCATTCCAGCATATCCATCAAAATATAATCGATTTCAGACAATATTACAGGGGAAGTACAATTTCAAAATGATTAATGAATTTGGAGCAAATTTCCCGGGTCCAAATGTAACAATGTGATCACGAAATTATGACAGGTATTGTTGTTCAGGCTTGGTCACCCTGGATTCAGAAAGACATCAATCTTCTGCAGCGTATTTATCACCGAACCACAAAGCTTGTACCCGGACTAGCTGCTAAACCAAATCAAGAACGTTTGAGCAGTCTCAATCTTTTCGACTTTCGCTGTCGTCGACTAAGAGGTGACTTCATACTGATGTACAATATTATGCACGTCCCTAACCATCCCTTGTCCAAACTTTTCACACGCTCGCCACCCCGTGCCAGTCGGAAACATGAACTTACAGTGCTTATTCCCACTTCAAGACTGAACTGTCGAAGATATTTGTATGCTGTACGTGTAAGTTTCACATGGAACACCCTCCCCTCAACTGTTACACACTCAGCCAACCTGGGTTTTTTTAAAGGTAATTTGGACAAATACTTGAGAGACAACCCAAATTTTGATACGATTTACACTACATGACTTTTCCTATTCTTCTTTTTTATTGTATATACCTTATAACTCCATCCTATGGTTATTGTTAAGCTAAATGCTTTTTAGACCAATACAACTTTGAATCACTTTGAATCAACCACCATTCAATTTATTTCAATGGTCATAATAGTTACAAAATATCTTCATTTGCACAATCTATGCATGTAAACTAGGATTTTGTTTAAAACCGACGGCACCATGTATGGGCACATGTGACTGAACAGGTTGGTCCTACCAATTACATACAACAGTGGCCTAACAGTTCAAATATATTTTTACATTTGATTCACTATTTCAAAAATGTGGATCCCGATCATTCTGCCCATACTTGATGAGCGCAAACACCGCAAAAGTGTGATTGAACAGGTTAGTTATGCCAACCTCACCCAACAGTGGCTTGAAAACAGAACATGCTTAGTATTCCGCCACTAGTTCAAGCGCTTGCGGATCCTGATCCTACTGTCCCTACCTGATGAGTGCAAACAGTACGAAACGAGTCGTGGAATATGTGTGATGGGAATACAAGCAAACCTGTATCTTTGTATAGGATAATAGTTTTAACCCCACATGCATGTGTTTTGACACACGTGTGATTAAGCGAGTTGGTCCTACCGATCTCACCAACCGATGGTTTGCAAGCATTAGGGTTCGATCGAACTGTCACTGCCTGATGCGTGCAAACACCACGAAACCAGTCGTGATGTGTGTGTGTGTGATAGAAATGCATGCAAATGAGCTTTTTTATTCATGATCCCGGGTTCAAACCCAGTCTACATGAGTGTGGGCTCATGTGATTTAGCAGGTTGGCCGTACAAAACTTGTCCAACAGTGGCATACAATCGTAAATGCATGCAATTGAGCATATTTTTTCAAAGAATTTGGTTAAACCCATTTGCATGCAAGTAAGCACGTGTGTTTCAACATGGTAGTCCTGCCAACCGCATCCGACCTTGCATACAAATGCAAACGTTGTTGATATAACTATATATTGTCTCTCAACGCAAAAATATATTAAATTCAATACATTCAATTCAAAAATATGGAAACGTGTCAGGTCTGTTGATGACTGTATGGCATTACAACTGATCTGTGTAAGTTATTTCGTTGGTACCAGTCAAATGAGTTACCATTTAATCCTGCGAAATGTAAAATGCTACGGCTTGGAAAATCTCTGTACCACACGTATCATCTTGGCACGCAAGATCTCGTCTGGACCACCGCAAAAAAAGATTTCGGTACTAGGGTGTCATTTAACCTAAAGCCTGGACATCATTCCATCCAAGCCTGGCCACCATGGATGAAGAAGGATTTTGAACTACTAGACAAAATTTATCATCGTGCGATAAAGTTGGTCTCCCGGTACATAAATTTGTCTTTCAAAGAGAGAATGTTAAAACTGAATCAACAAGATTTTACCCAAACGACGGATACATGGTGACCTCATGTTGACATTCAAAATTTTGCATACTGAAAACCATCCCCTAAAACACTTGCTAAATCCCAATGGCCTTACTCGAACACCAACACATTCAAAGGCTTTAAACCAGTGGTTCTTAACCTTTTTGGTGGTACCGAACACTACAATTTCCATACATGCATTCATCGAACCCTTCGTAGTTGGAAAAATGAAATGTTTTTGTCCCAATTCAAAACATATGTATATAACTATATACTGTATAAGTGCACAAACTGTGTCATGCATTATTTGCACTCAAAATCACTGTGTTGAAAGAAAAAACCAAAACAACATGAATTTCGCACATAAACACAAACGAAATGTATATTTACCGCAAATCAATGTGACCATTGTTCTTGTCTTAGCGACAATTTCTGAATACGCGGCTTCGTCTTAGCAAGTGCCAATCTCATATTATTTTCGCAACAAAGTTAGTTCTTTTTCTTCGTTTTTATGTTTACCATCATCGAAAATTACTGCTCTCAAAGATATGTTGTAACAAACGGTATGAGAATCTCGAGGGATTTCTTAGCAATAAAAGTGTACGCAACGACTTGGTGACACCAAAATGTTGAGAGCTTTGTTGTTGAACCACGCTCTCCTGCAGTTCAATGATTTCGTCCAGGCATTCATCACTGCCATCTACTTTCGCAACACTAAACGTGAACGGCTGTCTCACCCATGCTGAATATGAGTTCCTGGTGGGAAAGTATCCGTCGAGAGACTTTGCGAGCTCATCCAAGTGCATTGCAATTGCTTGCTTCAGTGCCCTGGGTACAGAAATGTCGCCGAGATCGTACACGTCTACGATCTTACTTACACAGTCATTCAGCAGGGGAAAGTTTGCAAAGTTATCATTCTCTCTTCGTCATTTCCATAACGGTAGCTTTTTTGAAAAGACCTCAGATTTTCTTCCGCTTCAATGATGTTGACTCCACTGCCCTGCATCTGTTGATTGAGGTGATTAAGAGAATCAAATATATCGGCCATGTACGCCAAAATGAGAATGAACTCAAAATTTTCGAAGTAATCTGCATGACAATGTTGGTGGTCTCGCAAAAACAGGGCTAATTCCACACGCATGGCAAAAACACGATTCGGTACCTTACCCCAAGATAACCAGCGAACGTTTGAATGGTACAGAAGTAGTTTGAATTCAGAGCCCATTTCATTACATAGCTCTTTGAAGATGCGGTTCCTCTGAGCACTGTTTCGCACATAGTTAACACATTCAACTACAATTTTAATACTTCTGCGAGTTTTGGAGGCAAGGTTCTCGTTGCCAATGCATGCCTGTGCAGAACACAGTGCGTAACAATGATGTGTGGCGCATCGGCTTTTACCAGCGAAATGAACTCAGATTTATGTCCCAGAATGACTGGAGCTCCGTCTGAACAAACTGCAGAAACCATATCCCACGCAAGATTGTTGACTCTGAAGAAGTCATCCACAAGTTTCTTCACGTCGGCTGCTTTAGTTGTTGTTGTGAGAGCCCCACAAAATAAGAAGTCTTCTTTTATCATGTCGTTTTTCACATAGCGCACAAACACAGAAAGCTGGGTTAGACTGGAAATATCGGTGCTCTCGTCGAGTTGGATGCTGGATTTTGCAGGGCTTGAAATCAGATCTGTAACTACTTGTGCTAGGATATCTCTGCTATCTATTCTTCTGCTGATGGTGACATTTGAAAGAGGAATTTGGGACAACTTATTTTCAGCAGCTTTTCGCAGCGTAATATTCGCCATCTTGAACACAACTGGTTTTACGAGTGTTTCACCAATGGTGTGTGGTTTGCCCTGCTTTGCATTTAGGTACGCAACTTCGTATGATGCTGTTAAGACCGGTTTGTCGATAGGTACAAAGCCGAAAACAGGCAGAGTAGTCTTTTCATCGAATCTGGCTCTCTTCACCTTGAATTCAGCAAGCTTTGTGTTTTGTATTGTCCTTCTCCATGCAACCTTAGGACGTGTTTCTTTAGTTTTGCCGGTGCCAGACTAGAGTTGCTCAAATTGCATTGCAAATCATACATTGAGGACGCTGACTCCCATCACGTTCCGTTATACACGTGAATCCCTACTGAACGTATTCGTCCGACCACTTCCTTTTTTTGCTCGACATAGTATCAAGGGTTTGAAGTATTGAAAGGGAAATCACAAAACACGTACGACCAGGACAGTTACAAGTCGACTACTGATTGACCCGAGCTGCCTGCACCAGCCAGCACAGATACCAGGGGCCAAGCGATGTGGCGTGATCAGCTGCAACCAATAATAGTCAATCAGAGCGTGACGTCACGTCGGCGTAAATATCACAGTTTGCTCAGGCGCACAAACCTTTTCCAATCGTTAACTATTCTACGGTTTTGTTTTCATTGCAAAGATCGCGTTGAGCTACGCATTTTGATACTTGTTTCTGTATTCTACCTTTTGTGGTTAACGAGCTATAGTGGATTATTTGCAAAATGACGAAATCACGAGTTCCGAAGCAACCACATCGACCTGCCGACCAAACGCCCACCACTCAGCCGAACAACCCAATTCAGGCTACTAACACGTTTGACCGCATCACGAGATCCAACGTACAGACAAAAAAATCGATCGATCAAACTGTGACGGCGACAAGTAACCAACTTGACCTCATTGCCAAGTGCCTGGACCCGGCGAACGCAACAATGGTCACGGCCGGCCCAGCTGATAGGACGAATCTCGACACACAGAATTGTCCCGAAGTCACGTGCAAATAATTTGAAAAATCGGTGAGTCCCATGGCGCGTAAAGTAATAAGGTGTTTTCTGTGTATGGGTGAAATCCATGGTAAATCGTCTAACCCCAGAAAACGACTCACCGAACACCTAAAGTTCGATCGAACCCAGGTTAAGAACCACTGCTTTAAGCATTCCGCATTCTCGATTGGATATTCGTCGTAATTTTTTCTCGGTAAGAATTTGTTTCACTATTTACCTGAAGCAATCACACCCTCGTAATCTGTTGAGGTTTTCGCTTCCAAATGGATGAGTATATGACGAACCATTCGGTATGTGCTTCCCTATTGATTTTTGAGAATTTTATATTTTTTTATCCCATATAACTTGTCATCTATGGTTATTGTTAAGCTAATGCTTTTCAACCATAAAAAACTTTCGAGTTCTGAGTTCTGAACGCTGAAACTCAACATAATCCACGATGAAAATAAAAATATTTTCTCAACTCAGCATATATTCCCTCACAACAGATTAATATGAAACATTTAGATTTGTAATACCGTATTTGCCGGTGTATAAGTCGACTTTTTTCGATCAAAAATCGACCTAAAAAAATCGACCTCGACTTATACACCGAGTCATGAAATTCAACTTCTTATTCATCCCTTCAAATATGATGGTAATTACTACACTCTTCACAAAAAGTAATTAGAAGGACACATTATGCGTTATCGTACATGGAAGTCGATCCAGACATCCATACTTCCGGAATTTTCTCACCCAGAGGCCGAAAAACGCCCTTGTCACTGCAAGAAAGTCAGTAATAGCGTTTCGGCTCAGGCCAACAACTTCTCACATCCCGATGGCTCGGTAGCCAAGGCCGTTTCTCATGCATCTCATTGTGCGTGGGTGTGCGTCCGTCAAGCTCATCAAACAGCGACAATCTGAATCACTATAAAACGCTCGTCGCATTGACACGCAGCCTCAGCAACAATTTTAAATATTTTCCACAGACAGACAAGCGCAGTCATCAAATTCCAACAGATAACTACGTAAACATTCAATCATTATACTTACCCATGTCTAAACGAATGAAATACTCTGCGAAGTTCAAACAGCAAGTTGTAAACTTTGCCGAAGAAACTAACAAATGTGCTGCCTCAAGAAAGTTTGGCGTAAATGAGAAACTCGTAAGAGATTGGAAGCGCAATACTACACAGCTAGCAGTGATGCCAAGAAAAAAATGTGCTAATAGGGGAAAAAGCTGCCAGTGGCCAGCACTTGAACAAGAACTTGCATGCTGGGTCGAGGAGCAACGAAAGTGTGGATTCGTCGTCACAAGAAATATAATTCGTCTGCGAGGTTTGGCTTGTGCCAAACAAAGCAAGATTACCGATTTCAAAGGAACTATAAGTTGGTGTTCACGATTTTAAAAGAGAAATGACCTTGTGCTACGACAAAGAACTAAACTTGGTCAGAAACTGCCTGAAGATTTAGAGGAAAAGATAACTCTCTTTCAATCCGTCGTAATCAAAATGAGAAAAAAAGAACAATATGACTTATCGCAAATTGGAAATATGGACGAAACACCGGTATGGTTTGATATGCCTACATCGAAAACTGTATCTGCCAAAGGTGATTCAAGTAACTTTTAAAGTTATTCAAAGTTTTAATGGTCCAAAAAGTAAATACTTTACAGTAACCACAGATTAAAAATATAGGGAATTCATAAAAACAAACAAATGTTTTATACACATGGAAAGTCAGCACGTGTATTCAGGTGCAAGGTTGGGTTTGGTCAACATATATTTGTCAAGTTCAGCCTTGAACATGTTCAGGCTTGTTGCGCAAATGATTTGTGGGGGCAGGGAGTTCCATAGAAAACAGACTCTGACAGCAAAGAAAAACCTTCGACAATTGGATCTGGAGTGAGTGATAATTAACTTGTATCCATGCGATCTGCTACCACGTGCTTCTTGCCGATGAAACAGGTGTTCAAGTGGGTGATCCACTGTATGCAGAATGTTGAAAAGCAGTATCAAGTCACCCCTGAGACGACGGTACGAAAAGTCAAAGAGGTTTAGTGTTGCAATCCGCTCCTAGTATGGCCTGTTGTATAGCCCGGTCACCAGTTTTGTAGCGCGGTGGTGTACCCGTTGCAGCAAGGTCATGTCCTTTTGTAACCATGGGGACCATGCTTGAACAGCATACTCCATTGTTGGTCTGATATAGGTGTTAATTATTCGTGGGAGTATCTGCTTTGAGAAACGACCGAAGATCCTTCTGAGCAATGCTAAGATTTGGCAGGACTTTTTGTATACAACAGAACAGTGCCGTGAAGACTTCAGGTTACTGCTAATCCACACGCCCAGGTCTTTCTCTTCAGTAACCCATGGAAGTTGCTGAGATCCCAGAGAGTATGAGAATTCGAATGATTTTCCGACGTTCAACATTTTACATTTTTGGATGTTGAATGGTAAGCAGTTCCGCAAGGACCAATTATGAAGTTCTTCGAGATCTTTTTGGAGAATTTCGCAATCTTCTATGGTGCGTATGCTAGTCCAGACTTCGATGTCATCCGCAAATAAAATGATTTTTTGCGTACGATTTCAGGTATATCATTCGCGTACACGAGGAAGAGTATTGGCCCCAAGACTGAGCCTTGAGCTACGCCACTTGTAACTTCTACTGGGCTTGATAGTGCCCCATCAACTCTAACCCTTATAACTCTACCAGTCAAGTAGTCCTTTATCCAGGCCAATAATCTGCCGCATTTGCGACATTTGCTACCTGTTCGTCAACCTATGGGCAGAGAAACGCGTTCCGATCCATTGGAAAAAATCACTAATTGCTTCGATTTTTAAAAAGTGATGGCGCGATTCCTGTGAAAATCAACAGGGTAACAGTCTCATTTCAGTAGCTCCATCCCACTTCACCGGTTGAGTACTAAACGGTTACAACAAATCTGTGAGGAGCAAACTGCGTACTACAAAAAGCCCTGTCACTCGAAGTTTCAATGTATGCCTTGCGCCCATATGTGAAGCGGCTCTAAAACCAAACCTAACGGTACGATGTCAATCTTGAATCGGTCGGCAGCTTTGTTGTATCTCTGCTGACGTTTGTGTCGAGAACGAGATCTTATAATGTTTTCGCAAGGCGGGTGTAGCGTTTGCTAAGTTTCTCCGCTTGTGGTGTCCACGTGATGTTTCACTCTATAGTAAATGCCGATTATACAACGCATTGATGCCTGCTACACTACTATATCGCTGCGAAACCTGGTCTATCCGAGCGGAAGATGTCCGTCAGTTTGCCTGCGTAGGATGTTTCGCATTAGGTGGCAGCATCGCGTTACAAATATAGATGTCTGCAGGCGGGTGTTAGCATTAAGTTGCAATGAACTTAGAGAAATGCTGATGCTTGCTCGTTTGCGGTGGTTGGGACATGTTTTAAGAATGTCTTTCACCGTTTACCATACAGCGCCTTATTTGCAGAGCCTGGCAAAGCTAGGAGGAAAGACTGTTTGGCCAGTCCATGACGTGGCGCTTGGG
>JACCGJ010011790.1:0-18240 GCA_013407085.1 Atriophallophorus winterbourni | reverse complement strand
AAATGCCAATGTTTTAACGCGAAATTCTCGGGTAATTGGGTGGCCCGTATTGTTCAGGAGACAATACATTTTCTTTTGAAATATACTATTTCAACCAAAGTGGACCATTAATAGAATGAAGCTAATTCTTAGATGATAACCCTCTAAAATGAGGTCATTATTATGGCGGTTATACGAATGCTTAAATTTTGATATTACTAATCCGTTTATCGAAATTCACTAATTTATGCTTATGCGTGTCTCTTGTAGATCGGTAGCAGATTATTTGATTTACATGATTCCTGGTCTTTGGGTAGGTTTTTGCGTTACTGTTAATAGAAAATATCAGTGCGCCGCGTACGGACAAGTTCTAACGAAATATGTGCAGTCGCAGGTAGGTCCTTTCAAAAACTTTGACTATAATATATATATTTTTCTCAACCAATGTCGAATGGATTCGTTTTCGCCAATGATGGGGGATTTAGAACAGACCTGGCAGGTCAGCTGTCTTTGCCTTAAAAACTTGCACATGCAAAGCGATGCGTTGCTCACATGCACCGATATTACACTCCACACAAGATTTCTAGAAAACGAAATAAGCGGACTACAGTGCTGTATTTGATGATTATGCTTACAATTTCAATATCATATAACATTTAATGGATCAGTTTCATTCCATTTGCGTTAGAATTCATATGGTTTATGTACTGTATATACTCTAGAAGACTTCTGCCAAAATATACCTCTCCCTTGACAAAAGCGGATTTCCATTTGATAGGGCCTTGTGCTAATTTTGTATTCAAACCACAAAGCTAAACAATGACATGCAACATATGATCGGATGATTACTGAACTAAATTTTGTTCTCAACCAAATAACCAATCTATCGCTTTCCGGCACTTGTCAGTTCATGTAACACAGTCTTTTATTATTTCGAATGGAAAGGTTGCGTTAAGGTTTTCTCGCTTGGATATTTATACATGACTCGGGACAACAAATTACTCGGCCGTGATTGCTTGGTTATGAGTAAAAATGCGTTTTATTGCTTTGGTAGTGAGCGTGCCCTATCCAGCTGTCAGTTTCTATCTCCCCTAGAAACAAATTTGGTTTGTTGGCAAATCGAAATGTCATCAGTTCGTAGAGCAAACCTTCAACAAGCATAATCAACATATCTGGCAACCACTTTTTGATTTTAAACGTCCAATAGCGTAAACCAAAGGCAGGCTTCCCAAAGAAACAAAAACCACTTGTTTCAAGGCCCCACTGAAACATCTGATCTTACTCTCTCACTGATGACGGCCAACAGCCGAAGCAGTTTGGAGCGTACGTGTGGGGATGTGAGTCACAATTGACTTGGGCATTCCTCTGCACCTTGCGTGCTTGATGAGGCATCCACGTTGTGATTGTGTGTTGACCTCTGGTCGCATGATCCGCCAAGGGGGCCGGGAGGGAAACCGTGTCTTCAAAGTATACTTTGATTAAAGCCGCTTTCCATGATTACAAGGCTCACTGAACTCATCTTCCTTGTCTCCACCTGAAGACGGCACCAGACACACGACCCAGTGTTTGTTTGTGTTTGTCAGTGTGGGGAAGGCGCCAACCATTTTCCTCTGTGCTAATCATCTCATCATTTCACGAGGGTTGTGCTTTCCATTATTTTGAATCCAGCATTTTTGGCGGTGGTTATTAATAAATGATCCCGGATGTCACACGATCTGGAATCCTTTATATAGCAAAAAAGCTTTTTACTCCATTTAATGTTTGGTGGATTTCCTGAGAATTGTGATTTAGTGTCCGGAGTATTTTTCAAGAAAATTTGTATAATAATACTGGTAACCTTACAATTTATGATCAAAATGCAGATTACCGCAGTTGAGCAATTCCATAGAATCAGATCATATGTCTAGTTAATCAGATGAGTTCAAACGGTGCCCAAGTAAATGTTATCAAAGCAAAATGCAATGGATTAATTGTATTCTTTAAAATGATCGTTTTTGGCCCATTTCGTAAGCATATGATAGTTTGCCCCATAAATTTCTGATTACATAATCTATGCATTTGCGTAAATTACTTCCATTTATCTACAAGTTAATAGGATCATTTCATGATAAAACTCGAGTTCACTTTATAAAGAAAAAAGAACAGCGCTGTACTTTATAAACCAAATTTGAATCACAGGAAAAACACTGGCTATAATCTTTACTTCCATGTGTGTTTATTCTAAAAAACGATAAACGCTTATATATGTTGTTGGTCATACGATTGTAAATAATTGATCGTGTTTATACGTGTAGCTAGTATTTCAGAACCCATCTTAAACGTACTGTTCAGTCTAATTACTTTCAGGACCGTTTCTAATGACTTACTTAACAGAATCACGTGTATGTTCCACTGATTGTCGGCACATTTGGCAATGTGTTAAATGCGTTCCTGCATTATGTTCTACTCTTCGTTGCAAAAACCGGTGTGAGGTAAGTCGCTCGCCTTTTGTTTAACTTGAAAATGAGTTTCAGAGCATAATTGTTACTTGCAATTAATTTTGCTAAAACTCAGTGTAAAAATGAACACTAACTTGAACAGCGTTTGATCTCATCAAGCGAACAGCACATCATCTTATTCATCTTAACTATTGCAATCTGCATTTCGAATCGGCTGGTGTTCTTATAGCAAACAGATTTTTAATTTTGATAAGAATGATATATCTTGTTTAGCGTCCAGTGTAAACCTCGTCATCTTTCCCATATTCGATCTCTTATTTTTATAAATACTCATGTGATAATTTTCATGCATTTGTTAATGAACATCACATAATACTCACTCCTTTTAAAATTCTTTGTTTCTACTTTTTTGTTTCTTTTTTTTAATAATTCCAAATCATCTATGTTTTCTCTCTTGTCTCTTAAAAATATTGTTCATTTCTCAACACGTTCTCAAGCCTCTCTGGATTTCGCTTTCACCAATGCACCTAAAATGTTTCATGCTCGCAAGTTTGATACCATTGGTAATTCGTACCACTGTGTTATCAATCTTCTTCCTAAAATTTATGGAGGTTCTGGGCACAAATTCGTGTGCACATATAAAGTCATAATCTTCTTTATTTTTCTTCAATTAGTTTGGAAAGGAGACTGACAATTCAACAGAAATTCACATTCTACAATCAATTCGATGTTTAGAACATTGATAGGTTGAATGATTTTAAAATGCTCAAATACCAGTGCAATATCGATGCCATGCTGCTTGCGTAAGTCGCTAATTGATATTCGTATAAAATGTGTAAAAACATAGAAAAGAAATTGTGGATTCGTGAAGGCAAACATGTTTGAAATTGAGTGACTGCTAGATTTGACTCAAGTGTTTTACATTTGCTTGTGAGGTTGAATGTCATATGAAATAATATCAGTTAATTGGGATTCGCTATATATTTTCATAAAACCTTGACTTAGAAAAACTTGAAAAATTTTAAAGTCTCAGTATATACAAATATTATTTTATTCATAATCCATTAAATGAATGATATTGATTCACAGAGGTTCAGCGATTGCCCAATGCTGTGCCTATTTCGCGCAATGCATACTACTCGCAATGTATATAGTCTTTCTGGAGAAACGTCAACACACATGGCATGGTAAGTGTTGAAGCTGAAATTTTTGAAATTTTTGTGTGTGATATCACTTTTGAAAAGTTGATAAATGTACTCTGAACCTTGACCCCCACAAATAGGATAGAACTCGCTCTTAAACGCTCACTTCAGTGGCACTGTGTGATGTGTAATCTCCAAACGGTGAAAAGCGGATACTGACCATGTTTTATGAACGTATATCTCACCATGGGCGTCATAGGCCATGGGAGGTACTTACGATTGTGGAGTATATTCATGGTAAACATCGTTCGAAGGAGGCTAACAACAAAAACAACAATGCATGGATGATTTCTGATTGATTCGTTTTTAATAAAATTCATTATAATATCGAGTTTCATCGACATCCTTTTCCTAGAAATTTAAATGAGCTACTTTGTAACGGAAGGATCTTCGTATTGCTCATTGACGATCCTAGAACCGTGAATCTCATATAATTCGAAGATAAAAGTGTAGCCTATGTAATGAATGTTTATTTGTTATTGCTCACCGAGGTTGCAACGTAATTTGTCAAAATTGATGACATCACTGTCATAACTTCACGCGGAGCAACAGAACTTTGAAATTGATCAAATTCACTTCATAATTTACTGTGTCCGTAAAACTTTTCAAAATATCACTACTATTTTTGTTTTCAGTTAAGATCAAACGACATCTCCCTGGTACATTGGCACAGTCTTTTGTGTAGGTACAATAAAAATGTGTAAAATTAAGAGTCTTCTTGCCTTACAAGTAATTATATTTGTGATACCACATAGTTAAGTAACTTACTGTACAAACGTGGCTACCAAGCAGTAAAGATAACCTTGAAAATCTTGCTGATTCAACTCTTTCGGTCAGGCTTCACCCGTAGAAAAAAGCTATATATTGTGAATATGTAAAGCACACTAATATCGAGTGTTATTTAAATGCATTTTGATGATATGCAGAGCGCCACTTACGTACACAACACTAAAATAAGAAGTGCCGAAAACAGTGATCGAAAACAACAAACGTAAACTTGCAATAATTCGGGTTTCAAATTAATGGTATGAAAACGCTTAGCGAGACACTATCTTTAGAAAAACATGACGGTAAACAACAGCAACTGCCACTTAACTATATGCTGTTTCCAATGTTGTTCAAACAAGCCTAATTTGGTGAGGGCTTGAAGAGAACTGGTTCGCACGAAATGTTGTGCTATTTTAGATCAATATTACAAATTGCCTTGCCTATCATTGCAAGCGCTGAGAGATTGTTCCCCTTGAATCTGAATGATTAGTCATTCAAAAAAGCTGTAGAACATGACAATTCATGCGACTGTGATGTAGATCCATGGTCAACATCGACCGAATAAGGCCAACAACAACAGCAACATTACAACCGGTAAAGAGATGCTGAGGACAACTGGGATTTCTGTGTATAAAATTTGCGAGTCTGGTGAAGAATGAAGGCGTTTGGTCGATTGGCTTTCCCTTGAGTTTTGAGATTCGAGTGTGAACGTTATTCATCTCGGAGATTTTGATCTGAGCAATGAATCGGTACGTAATCAAAAAGTGCATATCAAAACATGGGGCAGTCACGTGGAGCATGTGTCTTCGATCTGTTCCTCGGGCGATCTAAAATATGGAATATCTGGGAGCATGCAATTCAAGATTTTTGAGAAACAAATATATTGATTTATTACACGATGTTTCATAAAATATCGATTCTATTACGTAAATGGTTTATCATGCTTTGTTTGTTTCTGATAATGATAGGTGGCAATTTTTATTTTCAAAAGATTAGATTAACATACTAACTGCACCGGTTATTGAATTTCTGGTTTCGAGTGGGGTCTTAATCATGTTGCGGATACAATCGTCGGGTTTGGAAACAGTGCTAAGAAACACCGCTTCAGCTCAACTATAATTTAATTTCAGGTTATTCGCGACTGCTTTGGTACGACTGGGGTTCTTGGTTCAAGTTAGCAATTCCAGGCCTGATTATGACCAGCTTGGAATGGACCGTTTTCGAAACTGGGAGTATCATTTCTGGTAAGTTTGGACAAAAATTAGAAATTTTAATAGAATAAAAATGTACTTATTTAATCATGATGAATCGGAATAAAATGGATTAGTAATTAAAAGTGAATAATTATCCACAAAGAAGACGTTTCTTGCGATTTGGTTGACCAGAATTATCGCTCAATAAATTGAACTTGGATTTAGTTAGAGCTGGTGCAAATATGTCTAAAATGGATAAAATTAGCTAGGTAGATTTATAGACTTAGCTCATCCATCAGGAGATACTGATATCCTTTTATATCAAAAAACGCAAGCCGAATAAGCGCATGCACTCGAGCTTAATATTTATGTATCTAAAATCATATTATAAAAGTCGAGACCTCACATATTTCTACAAAGAGTTTCCCTGTATCGGAAGTTTGGCGTACCAAAATTTCAATTTCTTCAATTTTTTGAGCAATAAATTGATAATTTCAAGTATGACCAGAAAACGCGTTATAGAAATGAAATAGCCACTGTAGGCGACCTTCTATCAATAAGTGACACCAATCTAATCCCTTGCATAAATAATCATCATTACTCTGAATTTGATATTGTTTTCTTTTCCTGATCGATATCCGATATTGAGGGTTAATCAAGATTTAACGTAGACGTTTATCATTAGAGTCAATACAAAATCAATATTTGATATCACGTGCAGGCACAATCGGAGAAGTTGAGCTGGCTACCCAGGCAATCATGTTCAACGTTGAATCTACACTCTACACTTTGGTGAGTTTTCCTTTTGGTGCATAATAGCACACGTGAATTTAGATGCGTTGAATCAAAAATGAAGCGATGGATGAAATGTTTGACTCAATCGCTTCACAGCATGTAATCACTCTCGTAACAGCTTTTAATGAATGGTTCATGGATAATCAAAATAGAATTTTTCAGCTTGTTAATGGTTTTGTGTGCAAGCTATCCTTGTTTAACGAGGTACTGTGATACAAAGCAAAAAAATATAAATATAACTAAAAAGTATAAAAAGAAATGTAAATAAATATCACAGCAATATCACACTCAACGGTGTTTCTCCAACGTCAAAGCTTCCGTTTCGGAGCATTAGTCGTCTTGTCAGCATGGGTAAACGTTCCTAAAGTATTAGCTCGTGAACGCTTACATCCCTGTGCTATTTGCATGCTAGGTTTACAAACCCAGTTTTATTTTGGTGCTTTGACGCACGAACTAACGAAAAAATGCGATTTATGAGCATGTTTGCAATCCGATGCAAATGTTTTACTCGAATTTGTCATTATACGCACCTTATGTGCTGTTCAAAGTTGGGTAGTTAAAACAGGTCCATTAATGCAATACGTGTCTATTACTGATAGATGCTTTAGATTAGTACTGCTCCACCTTTATCACAGGTTTAAATCTGTCTAATTATGATGATAAAACTTGATCGGCACGTAATTACGAAATGATACGGAATTAATATATTTCATTTCACGGAAAAGCGGTAAATTGAGTATCACAAATAACATTAGTAGCAAATTCGTCTCATCAAATAAATTTACCGATAAATCGTGTCTTATCCCGCAGCTTGAAACGCTCGCAAATATAATCCACTTCTGTTTTCCCGATACAAAATCTCACTAAGTGGATACAGCAAACTCAGTTCACCTAGAAATAATGGACTGTCGATAAATTAGTCTGCGTTTTCAAACACTGTTATTAAGGGTTTTACTGAGTACATCATTGTTTTACAATCCTAATCGCAAGGTGGTAGTGTATCGAACGATAAAGCGCAAATGAACGGCCATTCAATTATCAAATCCGCGTAGGGCTCCATATTAGGAGTTTTTATAAATTATAAATTAAGATTTTTTCAACGTTGCAACATTGAAAACGGAAGATCGGCTTACACAAGTAGGAATTTAAACACTGACCTATTTCACAATTAGAAGTCAAGGAGCATTGATGCCTGAAACAGTTATTGATCAATAATAAAATTGGTCGGGCGTTGTCACTGAATAATCGTTTAACGGCATATTCCTGGCACAGCGGGCATGTTGCAAGTGTGCATTAGTTATATCTGTAAATTCTGCTTAGAACAATCCCTTACAATACAGATTTTTAAATGACTTGCATTCACAAGCTAAACTACGCATACTGACATTCTCGCGGGATTCCTTTAGAGTTGCAGGTTGTGGTGTTGTACAAGAATAGATTGACTAGCTTCGTGTCTGTTGGCCTCCTTCGGTCGATGTCGACCATGGATGTACATCATGAGTGCAAGATTTTTCATGCTACATAGCTTTCCCAATAACTAAACAGTCCGGTTCGGAAGGAACAATCTCCCGTAGCGCTCGCAGTGATCGGTAGTATTAGATCGAGTGGCGTCAGTTGCACGCCTGTGGCGTGATCTGCGTTCTGCAGCTAAAACCTCTATCTGCTCCTCACCAGCTTGCAGACGACGCTTTAAACAATGAATCCAGAGTAATCAATAAAGATCAAGTTCTTCACAACTCGTGTGGTCAATGTCAAGAGCCTTCATATCTCTTTAGCAAACGTCTTTGTACCGCAAGTGTGGTGCGCCCAGTGGTCGACTTCCTGATTTCAACTCACCACAGAGTCAATCTTTCGGAATACGACCATTTTAATTTCTCCAGACATGACCCAGTCTTCATAGGCACGCTGCCCTGGTAGGATCAACATGCTCTGTAATCCAGCTTTAGAAAGCACTTCATCATTAGTCAATTTGTCCATCCACGATATGTTCAAGATACGACCGATGATTCGTAAATGGAAAGCACTCATCTTTCTTTAGGGTCTTCCATAGATGGTCAAGGTTTCACGGTCATATATTAATTAATGACACATGCACTGTATATAATAATTATCGTCTTTACAACCAACTTGCGGTTGCTTCAGACACAAGATTTTAAAATAACAGATGCTCTCAAAATCCGCCTAACAATCTCCGCGTCTAACGAGAGTTTATCCTCAATGGTTGAACTAAGATATGTGAAATAGTGCAATGACTCAAGCTGAAAGTTTCAAACAGTGATGCAGGAAGGCGATACAATCCCTTGACCAAAGACTTCGATGCTGCTCATGCAGATGTCAGCCGAAAGACATTGCATGCCGACGAAGTACAGTCCAGTATTGACTACAGGTTTTCTTTGGAGTGAGTAATGATGGCTGTGTCGTTGGCAAACAGCAGATCACGGAAATGAAAATCCCGTACCTTTGTTTGTGCTCCCAACCGGTTCAAGTTTAAAAGCTTGCCGTCACTTTGCGTACGTAGGTAAATATCATCAGTTCTCCTTCTAAATGCGTGCTTCCGACGGAGAGCCGAAAACGCATGGAAGCAACAACACCCTTGTTTGATGCCCCCGCGAATTTCAAAGGCTTGTTAATTGCTACCGTTAAAATGGACCAAGCCCTTCATTCCTAGGTGGAACGAAATAAGGAGTTTAATCACTCTTGTAGCCAGGCTAACAGATCATGCATTTTAGAAAGACTCTGCTTGCTAACGTAGACGAATGCCTTCGTTAAATCCATAAAAACAGCGTATAACGGCAAACGGTTTCCAGACACTTTTCTTGAAGTTGTCTCAGTAAGTAGATCAAGTCAATGGTTATCATCCCCCGCGGAAGCCACATTAAGATTGGGAGTAAACTCTATCAATTAAAAATTGTAGCTGAATCTGTAAGACTTTGGCGAACAATTTGCAAACAACATTCAGAAGAGAGTTTACTCCGTAATTGTTTCAGTGGCCTTATCTCCTTTATTCTTGAATAGCGTGATGATCTTCATGTCTCGCATCGCGTGCGGGACACTCCTCCTGCTAGCAATAAAGAAGCAAATGGTGAAATGGCTGTAGTAATGTTTTTCAATCTCATTGAATGAGCTCAGGTGGAAGTACGTCTTCATCAGGGTCCTTGCCAATCGCAAAGCTTTCAATTGCCCAATTGAGCTCATTTAGAGTAGGGTGAGTATATAAATGTTCAATGGTTGGCAAGCGCTTAACAATTTGATGTGTGTGCGGTCAAAACGTGCTCTCATTAGAGTAGAGAGAGGGAAAGTGTTCTACCCATCTTTCCATCTGCTGAGTTTTGTCGACCAAAGGCTATCTTGATTCATTCAAATTCTTAGCATCTGCAGTTTTTTGGATACTGAGTCTAATTCAAGTCCAATAGCTATTTTCACATCTTCTTCCAGTCTGTAGGACCTAATTTCTAACTGCTCTTAGAAGTCGTAACTTTTCATCCATTAGCATATCTTTGAACTTCAAGAATGCTGACTGTTTGTCGTCCCAAACTGTAGTCATCTCAAGAGCTTTTGCTTCGACAAGTCGGTCGCTCGAGCTTTCTTCGGACCGAACGTGGTAAGTGCGACTTGGCATATGCCCCTTTTACCGATTCCAAGTTTTCTAAAGCCCAATCGGTAGGTTTTTGAGGACTGTTATGAGGTTAAACAGCGTCTTTTTTAGAAGGCGTCTCAGAAAGCGTCGGTGCGTAAACGTTGACCAACGTAATGTTACCAGTACTGCATTTCGGAGTTCGACTCCAAATCCGTTCGCTCACCACTGCTGCTTGGTTCTGCTGCTTCTATTAAGCAGTTTCGCACGGCAAACCCAACATCATGCAGTCAAGGCTCATCAGAACAGCTTCCAATCCCAAATAGTGTGTAATCTCTTCCTGTTAGCATACCAGTGTCTGGTAACCACATCTCTTGCATGTCAGCCACGTCGACGTTCAGCCTTTTTACCTTATTGTTAATCACATATGATTCTCTTACACCTCTGATATTCTAAACGTCGTCATAAAATCCTGGGAGAAGAGACCGAAACCCCAAGGTTCTCAGTTTCACAACTGATCTGTTTTGGTTAGTGATTATTTTCGCTGGTGGGGAAAATTCCGGTCTGCATGTCAGTTGATTCTAAACCCCATGCAAACGATGAGGATAGCAGACTGTGGTTACACGGCACTTTATTGACTGGCAGATGACAAGCTTGATGCAGGTGGTAGCATTCCAATGCGACTTGAAAATCACTTCCACCATCGGAAGCAGCCCGAGGCGCAGAGCTCTACGCCAGTTGAGACATAACTTTTAACCGGTATCTACTGCATTCATAGAATCGGAATATAGTGTCCACTCCGTCGGGTCGTTGAGATGTACCCCAATGCAGTTTAATATGGAAAACTAGCTGTTGCCCATGCAGAAAGTGCTCGCTCTCCACGACACCACTAGAATAAAATGAACAGCTAGGCAAATTCGTTTAGTCAATGATGCCTCGCAAGGGTTCGCAGGACGAAGTTGAATACAACTTTGGATTGCCCAACGAGACTCCGGCTTCGGATTTCTCCTCAAGGACGAATCCAGAAGACTTTGCATGATTAGATGTAGCCACAAGACAGTGGAGTTCTTAGAAAAGGGTTTTGATACCCCTAGATAAAAATACGTGCTCCGCCTGGCTGAAGCAAACTGGTTTTGAGACGCTATTCCCCCGTGTCACACAATCCCCACTCGTGCATGCCAGGAGCTTGACTTGGTTGTCTGAGACTATATGAGACGCGCGTCATTAGAGCATTTTTTGGAATTGGGAGCTTATACTCAAACTAATTCAAACTAAACAACAGCCTTTGTTTTATAATACACCAATTTCCAAATCAGTTAAATGAACATTCACCTGTTACTAAATATTATGATTATCGACAAGATCGATTTTTAATATCATCTTTTCCCATCATGCCTCATTCGATGCCGTTGATCTTAGGCTTTAATTTATAAATCAATAATATACTGACTGACTGTGCTGGGTTCCGTTAAAACGACTTGAAGAAACTTTAGCATGATCATATTTATGAAGTCTATCAAGGCTCAATGAACTAATCTTACTGTCTCCACCCGGCAAACAGCCTGAAACCGGTAATGGTGTGTAAGTGCGGGGGATGTGCGCAACACATTACTTTGGCTATTACATTACATTTAATTTTAATTCGTATTCGATCGTCATTGACGTACATTATCGTTTCATAGGTTCCAATTGGATTTGGAGTTGCGACGGGAATCCGTTTGGGGCAATTTCTTGGCGCAGGTTCTGCATATGGTCCACGCTCAGTGATGTCTGTGGGATTAGTGTCAGCATGTAAGCTTGTAAATCTTAGTCAATTACTTCTCACAGGGATGATCTCTGCAGTGGTGATCACAATCCTGCTTGCACTGAAAACTCTAATCCCGAGAATGTTTACTACGGACAAGTGAGTAGACGATTTAAGTGTCCTTGATGATATACCTTTCGCTTAAAGACCGCTATTGATTACGTTGTCATCACTGCTTGGTTGCGCTGTCAAATTGTTCCAGCCATGATAGAATGCCACGTAAATCTGGAATCTTTGATATAAATGCTGAATAAAACTGAAACAACCCGAAGTTGGTCCCAAAATCATAAACGCGAAATGTCTTACAGGAATGAAACAATAGCTCAGCGATTTAGCATATATATTTTGCACACTAATTTTAGCGAGTTAGAATGCTTATATTCCGCATAATTGATCGGAGAAAATTTTTATTCGAGTCAAACCTTAAATCATAGAGTAAAAGAAAGTGTTTTCACCAAAAATGTATTACTTTTATTACCAATATTCTCTCCCATGCATGGAAAGTGTGGGGAATTTCCTGGAAACAGCAAATTGAACCGGATATTACTGTATCCACCTGATGACGGCAAACAACACGAAACCGGTAGTGGAGTTTAAGTTCAGAGGATGTGCGGTTTCAGTGCTTGGTCTGAAATCACTTTATGTTTCTGTATTTGAATTTCAAGGTTGTTTGTAAGAACCCTATCTAACAGTGGCATTTAATTATACATTTGTTTAAGTCGAATTATTTTGCATGTTCTATATGTATATTGATCATGGACAGACCATTACATTTATTACCAAATAAAACTATCAGTTTCTGATGCAGTACCACATACCTTCCATTATCATAAGAGGTTTATGAGCTCATTAGAAAAAAATTCTGAAAACTTTACCGAACTCAATTGCATCCAGGCTCCACTAGCATTAAATCAAGGAACTTAATCGTGCTGACACTTCGTATTCTGATTCGAAAGTTTCATTTCAATCCTTGATCACATACTTCAAATGAATGTTGCACATTCTAGGTTGAGCAATTTGTTATTTTCTATTGAAATACAGTAAGAACTTATTTGGTAACATCTTGAATAGTGTGTCAATTAAGAACAATATTGTTTTGACCAAAAATCACTAAGTAATAAGTTAAACTCAATCAATAAAGTGGAAGATAATATTTAAATTGTATTGTTTGTTCCATTGATTATTCTTTAACATGCTGATGTTGTATTACAGGAACGTTATACAATTAACTTCGGAACTTCTACCTCTGTTGGCAATATTCCAACTATTTGACGGAACAGTGGTGAGTGTTGATCAACAACTGTCATCTATATTACTACTTGAAACGATAAAGAAATCTGACAGGACAAGTTTGAAGCTTCAATTCCGTGCAACTCGCATCGGATTAGGAATGAAAATTAGACCCGAATTTCTATCAATATTAACTCGCAGCAGTGTAAGGAAGCTGATTGCATTCCTTGTGGAGTTTTGAGATATACGACGTAAGTACTGAGACACAGAATCTATCATTTTGGACTAGGAAATTGTACAATGACATTTCGGCGCCTTGACACTACAACATAAAAAAATTTCTGAAACTTTTCTCAATTAAAAAAATAGAAGTTTTTTATTGCTCATAGCACAAAGGTACCGCCAAATGAAGTGAGAGGGGTAAATATCATTTTAATTCATAGGCTCGCGCTAGTTCTCCTTTCTTCTTGAAGTTCAAATTACTGGGAAGAACTGGGGCACTTATTTGTCCCCATCAGGCGAAGTCAACCAGAGGATGTATGTCGCCAGAGCACAAAGATCTGGTGCTCCACAATGTGGGACACGATGTGCAGATGAATGTACCCAAAACTTTAAAAGTTGAAACTATTATTTCCCAAAGATTAATGCATACAACATCAAACACCCGTTTAATTACCATCATGTATCTAAGAAATAGCAAACCAGATATTTGCGTGTTATGACCGAATACATTTAAAAACTGATAAAAATTGTTTTTAAAAAACAAAGATTCATTCTTATTTTAAAGGGTGTGTGTAGCGGTGCTATCCGTGGGGCTGGGCTACAAGTTGTCGGAGCAGCGGTGTGCTTTGTCGCACTCTACATGCTTGGAGCTCCTCTTGGATTAGGTCTCGTGTACTTTGGCGGGTTTAAACTCGGAGGTATGTCGATGTAATTATCTTTGACCGTGAGATTATTTTATAATACCACTCAAAACATGCTTGAAAGTATCAAAATAAATGGCTAACAATTACTGGAAATCACTCGTATGTACGATCGGAAGGATTAAAATATGGGTCATATTAACCAAACCCATTTTCTCAATTTATCATATTCTAAATGTCACCTAGAATGGAAATTCATCTTCCCTATCCGAAGTTATTCAATAGTATAACATCTAGTGGATTTTAAGTGTAAGGAGCACAAATATCCAGATACCAGTGTTTATTTTAAATATTTGGTTTGTCACGTCATATCTGTTATTCATTTCGCTCAACTAGAGTTAGATGCCAATTTTATTAAGCAGTTCCATCGAAATATGACTTCTTTACAAGTTTGATGAATATTGTGATCATTTTATTGGACAAGTCGGATTTAATGATTTTTAATATAAATTCAAATGGAATTTCGAACATTTTTAACATTTTTTTCAAAATTCTAAGTTATGCAGATCCAGATCATACTGTCTCCGACCCGTGATCCTAAACAACATGGAACACGCCGTGGGGTATGATTCACAAACGAAAGCAAATATAGATATACTACTGAAAAATAATTTTGACACAAGTAAACATATACTGAAAGGTCAAAATCAACTATAATACGTTGTAAATCTCGATAAAAATTTTGTAATCATGGAAATCTTTTATAGCAAGACGAGAGACTACATTTTGTGAGGGATGAAATTTTTATAAAATGTTGAACAATGTTATACAATTTGCGTCTTAACATTTAGAGACAGTCCACGATGTGATATAGAACTCGGTTTTCCCTCTGATTTGCGTTCATTGGCGATGATAATATTCTTTAGAGATTTGGAAATCGATACTAATTGCAAATGTCGATTGATTGAGAACGAACGCTTGTCCATGTTTGCATAATGAAGTAGCGTTATAAACCTCACTTATCTTGAAGGAGCCTGAACCGTGTTGTCATTGCACAACAGATCACGCTTCTCAACATAAGTTGACTGTCAAGGGCACTATTCATGATGTGTAACAAAGAATCTTTTATATTCGTGACTACTTGTCAGTACATGATTTTCAGAAATATCCGAAAATTGGTACTGACAAACCTCTGTTCAGTTGATACGTATAAGTTAAAGTGAAGTGTGATTGTCACAGCTAGCTTTTCGATCATTACTGTTGTTCGAACTCTAGAAAGTAAACATTTTATCAGACGCTCACATTTCGAGCACTCACAATGCAAAACTGATTGGAATTGTTGATCATCGTTTTGTGGAGGATGCAATGAATACGCAGCGTGAATTTAGCTATTACCGTTCCAAAAATACTCCTCAATTAAATCAAACGAATTGATGGACATGAAAAGTTCGGTGTTTAGTCACACGCTGCATTGCAGGGTTTCTACTCACATCAATCATGTATATTTCATTGAGTAATGTGACAATGTGTGATAATCAACGTGATGTGATGCTCACATCCCCCGAACTTACACTTCACTATCGGTTTCTGACTGTTTGCTTTCATCGAGTGGCGATAGTAAGATTGGGTTCAGTGAGCCTAGAACGTCTTGAGTGCTTGACCAGGAATCACTATATGATTTTATGTATGAACATCAGGGTTCGTTTTGCGAACCCTATGCAACAGTGGCATTCAAGTATAACTTTCTCATAACCAATGTTTTACGTTGGCTCAGATGTTAACTAATATTACAACATACGACCAGTGAATAACAAATCCATATTTATAGACCTAATTCACATGTTCAGTAGCAAATATTAGCTAAAATACAAATAACTTTCCGAATTTGATATCCATTACATTTTCACGTCACAATTTAGGAAGAGAATGTACGATTGGATGGATAAAAGATAAATGGATGTGTGAATAATCTATATTGATGTGCAGGAATAAACTCATCGTTGGTCATCATATATAACATCTATATGTAGCGTTTTAATCGAAGTTAGCTTCATACAAATCTTTCAAGCAGGACAACGTTCTACGAATTGTTAGTTAATCTATTAAATTTAAACATCAAGAAAACGGCCGTGCTTTTGTCGCAGTTGTTATATAAGTGAATAGAAAAACCATTAAAAGTTTTGCTGTTATGTCTCATCGTTTGTTCCTTCTCGGAAAAAAATTATCTTCCAATAAATAATTGAATGCTGACTAAAATTATAATTCACGGTTTGACCACTAAAGATCGCAAACATGCATATACCTCATCAATCTTTCCCGTCTTCAAAACATTTATTTCTCAATGTAAAATAACTGGTTTGCATGCCCCATAACCGTTGCACAGACAATCATATTCTTTATCGAGCATAGTGCTTAGCGGAAAAGTGACATATCTGGTTATCGTATATTCACTCGACTATCCAATAGTAGACGTGACTCAGTGAAATCAAGTTATGTGAATTCGATGCTTATTGTTCATAATTGATGAACGAAAGATTAGAAAACCGATCTTTGGCTGTGGTGAAAAAGCCTACAAATATAGACATTTTACTGGTGAAATCATAATGTATTTCCGAATTCATGCCTATTTACTCAATCTGAACGTAAACCACTATTTACAAATCATCTAGAATGAACGTAACCAAGATAGGTCGGTAGAAATACTTGCTCTCTAAGGTTTTTGTCATCTTGGTACACGAAGCTAAAGGTTCTTTGAGGCATGTGATGTAAAACTGTTTTAGCTATAAAATTTTCAGCTCTACCTTATTCGTTGGATTGTCAAATGATATTATATTAGTGAAAAATCCCAACTTGTGCTGCTGGCTTTCTCATATTTATTACGCGAAGAAAAATAAAAGTATTTTTGTAAGATAAACAAACTAGCTTCCGAGGCTCAATATATAATTCCAAAGATTACCTCAAGGTGTGATGACCTATGAAATTTAATCTTATTCCAAAATATTATTTCAAGCATTAATGATAATGATATGGAAAATTCAATGGGTAAGTTTTACACGAATCCGAATGTTTGAAATTCCTATGTGCCATTAGGGCCCATGAAAAATATTCCACGAAATACATTTAGTCATTCACAATTTTAAATATCAATATTCTTATGCATAAATCTACTACACGGCTGTTCTAGAAATTCGCCTAATTCGATCATCTTCGATTCTTTAAGCGTAACAAAATAATCCCCCTCATTAGTTTTACCAATTAAATTGGAATACAAACCAACAAATATGAAGTCTAACATCGTGATTACAATCGTCAAACTAAGGTTGGCACTAACTCCCTTCTCTTCTACATTCCCGTTCCAGGACTGTGGATTGGTTTGACCGTTGGCACGATTTCAGAAGGATTGCTATATCTCATAATTTGTTACTGCGTAAATTGGGAGAAACAAACCCAAAAGGTAGATATATATTGCACGGGTATTTTATTCGTTAACACATTTTACTTCATGTGCGTGAGTTCTCTATTGCGAATGAGACATCATTTTGCAATTATCAAATTACACTTCGTAAACACCATAATCATTCCTCTGGTAAAATATTCAAAAACAGTCAAGGTCACTTCTGCTGCTGAAGCATGGTCAGATGAATTGTATCAGTAGGAACAGGAATCAGATATAAATTAATTTTATTTGAACAATTCTAAGTTGCCCAACCAGTGAGATCATGGAATGTACACTGACAGATTTTTCTGTAGCCTAATATATGTGCACAATCTGGGCAATGCGGACTTATCATTTATCAGCTGCGGAACGAGATGTAATATGCATAGATAGCCGCTCCATCTAGCTTGTTAGCATCGATCCTATTAGCCATTCTTATCTAAAGTTCCTCAGCATGAAGTCTTTCTGTAGATGGTTTCATACATCGTCTTATCAATTTCTCGTTATCAATATCCACGCTGTGACCTTTGGCCCGAAGGTTTTCAGCTCAGGGATGCATCTAATTTCATTGGAAATGCGCGGATGTTCAATGATGCACATTCCATGTTTGTTTAGATTATTAACTATTTCTCAAGATGTTTGCCCAATGAAACATCCCAACCCCGTGCATTTGGTTTGGTAGCACCAAAGTTCTTTTTCAAACATTGGTATTGCTCTCGATAAATTCAATGATATTATGTGAAAGATAATTCCCTTTTGGGTTTTGCCATGAAATTTTCATTTTATCCTATTGAATTCCGAGTATGAAAGTTAATGAATAAATTCTAAACGATAAATGGATTGAATTAGAGACAATATAATTTGATTAAATTTCTCGGCAAAGTTATTTCTCTAAACAAATGAAAAAGCAAATGCAGAGAGATTACAGTGCGACCCACCATGAAATGTGTCTTCAAAA
>JACCGJ010011788.1:0-34890 GCA_013407085.1 Atriophallophorus winterbourni | reverse complement strand
CAATGCTTATTATTTTAGTCCAAAAACTACAAACGTTTTGAAACAAACTAAGATCGACAATGATCAGAGCTGACAATGCTCCATATTTCAGTCTAAAAATACAAACATTTTGAACCAATATGAGATCGACAATGTTTAAACCAATAAGAGCTGACAAAGCTGAATATTTCAGTCCAAGAACTACAAATCTTTTGAACCAATTCGAGATCGACAATGTTTGAACCAATGAGAGCTGGCAAAGCTCAAACTCTTAAACCAAATCTACAAAGCTTTTGAACCAATTTGAGATCGACAATCTTTTAACCAACAGATGTGAAAATGCTTGATATTTCAGTCCAAAAACTACAAACCTTTTGAACCAATTCGAGATCGACAATGTTCGAACCAATCAGAGCTGGAAATGCTTGAACTTCCAAACCAAATCTTCGAAAATTTGAATTAATTTGAGATCGACAATGTTCGAACCAATTGGAGGTGACAATGCTTAATATTTCTGTCCAAAAACTACAAACGATTTAAACCAATCTGAGATCGACAATGTTTGAACCAATTAGAGCTGGCAAAGCTCAAACGTTTAAAATAAACTACAAACCTTTTGAACCAATCGAGATCGAGACCACCAATTAGAGGTGACAATGCTTAACATTTCAGTCCAAAAACTACAAGAGATTTAAACCAATCTGAGATCGACAATGTTTGAACCAATCAGAGCTGACAAAGCTTAAACTTTCAAAACAAATCTGCAAACGTTTTGAACCAATCTGAGATCGACAATGTTTTAACCAACTGATCTGAAAATGCTTGATATTTCAGTTTGAAAACTACAAACATTTTGTACCATTCTAAAATCGACAATGTTTGAACCCATGAGAGCAGACAATGCTTAATATTTTAGTCCAAAAACTACAAACGTTTTGCAACAAACTGATAGAATCGAAGATGTCAATGCCTATTATTTCAGACTAAAAACTACAAACGATTCAAATCAATCTGAGATCGACAATGTTTGAACCAATCAGAGCTGAAAATGCTTGATATTTCAGTCCAAAAATTACAAATGTTTGAACCAATCTGAGATCGACAATTTTCAAACCAATCAGTGCTGGCAATGCTTAATATTTCAGTCCAAGTCTAGAACCGTTTTGAAACATTTTGAGATCGACAGTGTTTGATAGAATCAAAGATTACAATGCCTATTATTTTAGACCAAAAACTACAAACGATTCAAATCAATCTGAGATCGACAATTTTTGAACCAATCAGAGCTGAAAATGCTTGTTATTTCAGTCTAAAAATTACAAACGTTTTGAACCAATCTGAAGTCGACAATGTTCAAACCAATCAGAGCTGACAATGCTTAATATTTCAGTCCAAGTCTACAACCGTTTTGAACCATTTCGAGATCGACAGTGTTTGATAAAATCAAAGATGACAATGCCTATTATTCCAGACCAAAAACTACAAACGATTCAAACCAATGTGAGATCGACAATGTTTGAACCAATCAGAGCTGAAATTGCTTGATATTTCAGTCCAAAAATTACAAACTTTTTGAACCAATCTGAGATCGACAATGTTCAAACCAATCAGCGCTGACAATGCCTAATATTTCAGTCCAAGCCTACAACCGTTTTGAACCATTTCGAGATCGACAGTGTTTGATAAAATCAAAGATGACAATGCCTATTATTTAAGACCAAAAACTACAAACGATTAAAACCAATCTGAAATCGACAATGTTCGAACCAATAAGAGGTGAAAATGCTTAATATTTCAGTCTAAAAACTACAAACGATTATAACGATTCTGGGATCGACAATGTTTGAACCAAATAGAGCTGACAATGTTTAAACTTTCAAACCAAATCTAAAAACGTTTCGAACCAATCTAGGATCGACAATGTTTTAACCAACAGATCTGAAAATGCTTGATATTTCAGTCCAAATAATACAATCGTTTTGAACCATTCTGAGGTCGATAATGTCTGAACCAATACAAGCTAAAATTGCCTAATATTTCAGTTCAAATATACAAACGTTTTGAACCAATTCGAGATCGAAGATGACAATGCCTAATATTTCAGTCCAAAAACTACGAACGTTTCGAGCCAATCTGAGATCGATAATGCTTGAATCAATCCGAGCTGATAATGCTTATTATTTCAGTCCAAAATTACAAACGATTTGATCGAATCTGAGATCGACAATGTTTGAACCAAGTAGATCTGACAATGCTTAAACTATCAAAATAAATCTACAAACGTTTTGAACAAATCTGAGATCGACGATGTTTGAAACAATCAGAGCTGATAATGCTTATTATTTCAGTCCAAGGAATACAATCGTTTTAAACCATTCTCAGATCGACAATGTATGAACCAATCAAAGCTGACAATGCTTGATATTTCAGTCCAGAAACTGCAAACTTTTTGAACCAATCTGAGATTGACAATGTTTGAACCAAGTAGACCGGACAATGGTTAAACTTTCAAAACAAATCTACAAACGTTTTGAACCAATCTGAGATCGACAATGTTTGAACCAATCAGAGCTGACAAAGCTTAAACTTTCAACACAAATCTGCAAACGTTTTGAACCAATCTGAGATCGACAATGTTTTAACCAACTGATCTGAAAATGCTTGATATTTCAGTTTGAAAACTACAAACATTTTGAACCATTCTGAAATCGACAATGTTTGAACCCATGAGAGCAGACAATGCTTAATATTTCAGTCCAAAAACTACAAACGTTTTGAAACAAACTGATGGAATCAAAGATGACAATGCCTATTATTTCAGACCAAAAACTACAAACGTTTCAATTCAATCTGAGTTCGATCATGTCTGGACCAATAGGAACTAGAATTGCTTAAAATTTGAGTTCAAATCCACAAACGTTTTGAACCAATTCGAGATCGACAATGTTTGATGAAATCAAAGATGACAATGCTTGATAATTGAGTCCAAAAACTACAAACGTTTTTAACTTATTCGAGATTGACAATGTTTAAACCAATCAGAGCTGACAATGCTTAATATTTCAGTCCAAAAACTCTAAAAGTTTCAAACCAATCTGATATCGTTAATGTTTGAACCAAGTAGACCTGACAATGCTTAGACTTTCATACCAAATCTACAAACGTTTTGAACCAATCTGAGATCGACAATGTTTGAACCAATAAGAGCAGACAATGCTTAATATTTCAGTCCAAAAACTACAAACGTTTTGAAACAAACTGAGATCGACAAAGATCAAAACAATCAGAGCTGACAATGCTTAATATTTCAGTCTAACAAATACAAACGTACTGAACCAATTCGAGATCGAATATGTTTAAGCCATTTAGAGCTGACAAAGCTGAATATTTCAGTCCAAAACTACAAACCTTTTGAACAGTTTCGAGATCGACAATGTTCGAAGCAATTAGAGGTGACAATGCCTATTATTTCAGTCAAAAATTACAAACGATTTGAACCAATCTGAGATCGACAATTTTCGAACCAATCAGATCTGACAATGCCTAATATTTCAGTCCAAAATTACAAACGATTTGGACCAATCCGAGATTGACAATGATTAAACCAATGAGAACTGACAACGCCTATCATTTCAGTCCGAAAACTACAAACGTTTTGAACTAATCCGAGATCGAAAATGTTTGAACCAAGTAGACCTGACAATGCTCAGAATTTCAAATCAAATCTACAAACCTTTCGAACCAATCTGAGATCGATAATGTTCGAACCAATCAGAGCTGCGAATGCTCGATATTTTAGTCCAGATACAACGAACGTTTTGAACCAATCTGAGATCGATAATATTTCAATCAATCAGAGCTAAGAATGCTTGATATATTAGTCCAGAAACTACAAACGATTTGAACAAATCTGAGATCGACAATTTTTGAACCAAGTTGACCGGACAATGCTAAATATTTCAGTCCGAAAACTGCAAACGTTTTGAACCATTCTAAAATGGACAATGTTTGAACCAATCAGAGCAGACAATGCTTATTATTTCAGTCCAAAAACTACAAACGTTCTGGAACAATCTGAGATCGATAATGTTTGAACCAATCAGAGCTGACAATGCCTAATATTTCAGTTAAAAAACTACAAAATGTTTGAACCAATCTGAGATCGATAATGTTTCAACCAATCAGAGCTGACAATGCTTATTACTTCAGTCCAAAAACTACGAAAGTTTTGAAACATTCTGAAATCAACAATGTTTGGATCAATCAGAGCTGACAATGCTTGATATTTTGGTCCAGATATTACAAACTTTTTTAACCAATCTGAGATCGAAAATGGTCGAACCAAGTAGAGCGGACAATGCTTATACTGACACATTAAATCTACAAACGTTTTGAACCAATCTGAAATCGACAATGTTTGAACCAACATATCTGACAATGCTTAATATTTCAGTCCAAAAACTACAAACTTTTTGAACCATTCTGAAATCGACAATGTTTGAACTAATAAGAGCTGATAATGCATGATATTCCAGTCCAGAAACTACAAACGTCTCGAAGCAATCTGAGATCAACAATGTTCGAACTAATCAGAGCTGACAATGCTTATTATTTCAGTTCAAATCTACGAACGTTTTTTTTAATATTCTGAAATCGACCATGTTTGAACCAATCAGAGCTGACAATGCTTAGACTTTCAAACCAAATCTACAAACGTTTTGAACCAATCTGAGATCGACAATGTTTGAACCAATAAGAGCAGACAATGCTTAATATTTCAGTTCAAAATCTACGAACGTTTTGAAACAAACTGAGATCGACAATGATCAAAACAATCAGAGCTGACAATGCTTAATATTTCAGTCTAACAAATACAAACGTACTGAACCAATTCGAGATCGAATATGTTTAAGCTATTTAGAGCTGACAAGGCTGAATATTTCAGTCCAAAACTACAAACCTTTTGAACAATTTCGAGATCAACAATGTTTGAAACAATTAGAGGTGACAATGCCTATTATTTCAGTCAAAAATTACAAACGATTTGAACCAATCTGAGATCGACAATTTTCGAACCAATCAGAGCTGACAATGCCTAATATTTCAGTCCAAAATTACAAACGATTTGAACCAATGTCATATCGATAAGGTCTGAACCAATAAGAGCTGAAATCGCTTAATATTTCAGTTCAAATCTACAAATGTTTTGAACAAATTCGAGATCGACAATGTTTGATGAAATCAAAGATGACAATGCTTATTAGTTCAGTCCGAAAACTACAAACGTTTCGAACTAATTCGAGATTGACAATGTTTGAACCAAGTAGACCTGACAATGCTCAGAATTTCAAGTCAAATCTACAAACCTTTTGAACCAATCTAAGATCGTTAATGTTCGAACCAATCAGAGCTGAGAATGCTTGTTATTTTAGTCCAGATACAACAAACGTTTTGAACCAATCTGAGATCGATAATGTTTGAACCAATCAGAGCTGAGAATGCTTGATATATTAGTTCAGAAACTACAAACTTTTTGAACTAATCTGAGATCGACAATTTTTGAACCAAGTTGACCGGACAATGCTAAATATTTCAGTCCGAAAACTGCAAACGTTTTGAACCATTCTAAAATGGACAACGTTTGAACCAATCAGAGCAGACAATGCTTATTATTTCAGTCCAAAAACTACAAACGTTCTGGAACAATCTGAGATCGACAATGTTTGAACCAATCAGAGCTGACAATGCCTAATATTTCAGTTTAAAAACTACAAAATGTTTAAACCAATCTGAAATCGATAATGTTTCAACCAATCAGAGCTTACAATGCTTAATATTTCAGTCTAGAAACTACAATTGATTCGAACCAATTTGAGATCGACAATGTTTGAACCAATCAGAGCTGACAATGCTTATTAATTCAGTCCAAAAACTACGAAAATTTTGAAACATTCTGAAATTAACAATGTTTGGATCAATCAGATCTGACAATGCTTGATATTTTAGTCCAGATACTACAAACTTTTTTAACCAATATGAGATCGAAAATGGTCGAACCAAGTAGACCGGACAATGCTCATACTGACACACCAAATCTACAAACGTTTTGAACCAATCTGAAATCGACAATGTTTGAACCAACATATCTGAGAATGCTTAATATTTCTGTCCAAAAACTACAAACGTTTTGAACCATTCTGAAATCGACAATGTTTTAACTAAAGAGAGCTGATAATGCATGATATTCCAGTCCAGAAACTACAAACGTTTCGAAGCAATCTGAGATCAACAATGTTCGAGCTGACAATGCTTATTATTTCAGTTCAAAAACTACGAACGATTTTTCTAATATTCTGAAATCGACAATGTTTGAACCAATCAGAGCTGACAATGCATAATATTTCAGTCCAAAATATACAAACGTTTTGAAACAAACTGAGATCAACATTGACCAAACCAACCAGAGCTGACAATGCTTAATATTTCAGTCCCAAAACTACAAACCTTTCGAACCAATCTGAGATTGACAATGTTTAAACCAATCAGAGCTGACAATGCTCAATATTTCAGACTGAAAACTACAAACGTTTTGAACCAATTTCAGATCAACAATCTTCTAACCAACCAGAGCTGACAATGCTTAATATTTCAGTCTAAAAACTACAATTGATTTAAACCAATCTGAGATCGACAATGTTTGAACCAATCAGAGCTGACAATGCTTATTATTTCAGTCCAAAAACTACAAACGTTTTGGAACATTCTGAAATCAACAATGTTTAAATCAATCAGAGCTGACAATGCTTGATATTTCAGTCCAGAAACTATAAACTTTTTGAACCAATCTGAGATCGAAAATGTTCGAACCAAGTAGACCGGACAATGTTTAAACTGACAAACCAAATCTACAAACGTTTTGAACCAATCTGAGATCGACAATGTTTGAACCAACATATGTGACAATGCTCAATATTTCAGTTAAAAAACTACAAACGTTTTGAACCATTCTGAAATCGACAATGTTTGTACCAATAAGAGCTGACAATGCTTGATATTTTAGTCCAGAAAGTACAAAACGTTTGAAACCAATCTGAGATCTACGATGTTTGAACCAATCAGAGCTGACAATGCTTATTATTTTAGTCCAAAAACTACGAACGTTTTGAACCATTCTGAAATCGACAATGTTTAAACCAATCAGAGCTGACAATGCTTAATAAGTCATTCCAAAATGTACAAAAGTTTTGAAGCAAACTGAGATCGACATCGATCAAACCAATCAGAGTTTACAATGCCTAATATTTCATTTCAGAAACTACAAACGTTTTGAACCAATCTGAGATTGACAATGTTTGAACCAATCAGAGCTGATAAAGCTTAATATTTGAGTTCGAAAACTACAAACCTTCTGAACCAATTCGAGATCGACAATGTTTGAGCCAAGTAGAGCCGACAATGCTTGAACTTTCAAATCAAATCTATAAATTTTAATTTATATTGAGATCGACAATGTTTGAACGAATCAGAGCTGACAATGCTCAATATTTCGGTCTAAAAACTACAAATGTTTGGAACCAATCTGAGATCGACAAATTTTGAACCAAGTAGAGCTGACAATGCTTATACTTTCAAACCAAATATACAAACGTTTTGAATCAATCTGAGATCGACAATGTTTAAACCAATCGGAGGTGACAATGTTTATTATTTCAGTCCAAAAAATACAAACGTTTTAACCAATCTGAGATCGACAATTTTTGAACCAAGTAGAGCTGACAATGCTCATACTTTCAAACCAAAACTACAAACGTTTTGAATCAATCTGAGATCGACAATGTTTAAACCAATTGGAGCTGACAATGCCTATTATTTCAGGCTAGAAAATACAAACGTTTCGAACCAATTTGGGATCGACAGTGGTTGAACCAATCAGAGCTGACAAAGCTTGATATTTCAGTCCAGAAACTACGAACGTTTTGAACCAATGTCAAATCGACAATGTTTAAAACGATAAGAGCTGACAATGCTTGATATTTCAGTCCAAAAACAACGAACATTTTGGACCATTTTGAAATCGACGATGTTTGAATCAATCAGAGCTGACAAGGCTTGATATGTCAGTGCAAAGACTACAAACGTTGAGAAACAAACTGATAACCACAATGTTTAACCTAATCGGAGCTGACAATGCTCATTATTTCAGTCCAGAAAATACAACGTTTCGAACCAATTGGGATCGACAATGTTTGAATCAATCAGAGCTGACAGAGCTAAATATTTCAGTTCAGAAACTACAAACGTTTTGAAACCAATTGAGATTGACAATGTTTGAACGAATTAGAGATGAATGCTTAATATTTCGGTCTAAAAACTACAAATGTTTGGAATCAATCTGAGATCGACAATTTTCGAACCAAGTAGATCTGACAATGCCTATACTTTCAAACCAAATCTACAAAGGTTTGAATCAATCTGAGATCGACAATGTTTAAACTAATCGGAGGTGACAATGCTTATTATTTCAGTCCAAAAAATACAAACGTTTTAACCAATCTGAGATCGACAATGTTCAAACCAATTGGAGCTGACAATGCTCATACTTTCAAACCAAAACTACAAACGTTTTGAATCAATCTGAGATCGACAATGTTCAAACCAATTGGAGCTGACAATGCCTATTATTTCAGGCCAAAAAATACAATCGTTTTGAACCAATTTGGGATCGACAGTGTTTGAACCAATCAGAGCTGACAAAGCTTGATATTTCAGTCCAGAAACTACGAACGTTTTGAACCAATGTCAGATCGACAATGTTTAAAACGATAAGAGCTGACAATGCTTGATATTTCAGTCCAAAAACAACGAACACTTTGAACCATTCTGGAATCGACAATGTTTGAAACAATCAGAGCTGACAATGCTTAATATTTCAGTGCAAAGACTACAAACGTTTTGAATCAATCTGAGATTGACAATGTTTGAATCAATCAGAACCGACGAAGTTAAATATTTCAGTTTATAAACTACAAACCTTTTGAACCAATTCGAGATCGACAATGTTTGAACATAGTAGAGCTCACAATGCTTGAATTTTCAAACCAAATCTTCAAACTTTTTAAATTATTCAGAGATCGTGAATGTTTGAACCAATCAAAGCTGACAATTGTTAATACTTCAGTCCAAAAACTACGAAGGATTTGAACAAATCTGAGATTGACAAGGTTTGAACCAATCAGAGCTGACAATGCTTGATATTTTAGTCCAGAAACTACAAACGTTTTGAACCAATCTGAGATTGACAATGTTTGAACCAATAAGAGCTGACAATGCTTGATATTTTAGTCCAGAAAGTACAAAACGTTTTGAACCAATCTGAGATCGACGATGTTTGTACCAATCAGAGCTGACAATGCTTATTATTTCAGTCCAAAAACTACGAACGTTTTGAATCATTCTGAAATCGACAATGTTTGAACCAATCAGAGCTGACAATGCTTAATAAGTCATTCTAAAATGTACAAAAGTTTTGAAGCAAACTGAGATCGACATCGATCAAAACAATCAGAGCTGACAATGCCCAATATTTCATTTCAAAAACTACAAACGTTTTGAACCAATCTGAGATTGACAATGTTTAAAACAATCAGAGCTGATAAAGCTTTATATTTGAGTTCAAAAACTACAAACCTTCTGAACCAATTTGAGATCGACAATGTTTGAGCCAAGTAGAGCTGACAATGCTTGAACTTTCAAATCAAATCTATAAATTTTTAAATTATATTGAGATCCACAATGTTTGAACGAATCAGAGCTGACAGTGCTCAATATTTCGGTCCAAAAACTACAAATGTTTGGAACCAACCTGAGATCGACATTTTTCGAAACAAGTCGAGCTGACAATGCTTATACTCTCAAACCAAATCTACAAACGTTTTGAATCAATCTGAGATCGACAATGTTTATACCAATCGCAGCTGACAATGCTTTTTATCTCAGTCCAAAAAATACAAACGTTTTGAACCAATCTGAGATCGACAATTTTTGAACCAAGTAGAGCTGACAATGCTTATACTTTCAAACCAAATATACAAACGTTTTGAATCAATCTGAGATCGACAAGGTTCAAACCAATCGGAGCTGACAAAGCTAATTTTTTCAGACCAAAATCTACACACCTTTTGAACCGATTCGGAGAAGACAATATTTGAACCAAGTGGAGCTGACAATGCTTGAACTTTCAAACCAAATCTTCGAACTTTTTGAACCAATCTGAAATCGATTATTTTTGAACCAAGTAGACCTGACAATGCCTATACTTTCAAAACAAATCTACAAACATTTTGAACCAATCTGAGATCGACAATGTTAGAATCAATCAGAGCTGACATTGCTTATTATTCCAGTCCAAGAAATATAAACGTTTTGAACCAATCTGGGATCGACATTGTTTGAACCAATCAGAGCTGACAAAGCTTGATATTCAAGTCCGAAAACTACAAATGTTTCCAACCAATCTCAGATCGACAATGTTAGAATTAATCAGAGCTGAAAAATGCTTATTATTTCAGTGCAGAAAATATGAACGTTTTTAAACAAACTGAGATCGATAATGATCAAACCAATCAGAGGTGACAATGCCTAATATCTCAGTCCAAAAACTACGAACGTTTTGAACCATTCTGAAATCGACAATGTTTGAACCAATCATAGCTGACAATGCTCAATATTTCAGTCCAAAATATACAAACGTTTTGAAACAAACTGAGATCGACATTGTACAAACCAATCAGAGCTGACAATGCTTATTATTTCAGTACTAAAACTAGAAACGTTTTGAACTGATCTGAGATCGACAATGTTCGAACCAATCAGAGCTGACAATGCTTGATATTTAAGTCCAGAAACTACAATCGTTTTGAACTGATCTGAGATCGACAATGTTCCAACTAATCAGAGCTGACAAAGCCTAATTTTCCAGTCCAGAAACTACAAAAGTTTTCAACGAATCTGAGGTCAACAATGTCTGAATCAATCAGAGCTGACAATGCTTATTATTTCAGTCCAAATCTACAAACGTTTTGTACAAATTCGAGATCGACAATGTTTGATAAAATAAAAGATGACAATGCTTATCATTGCAGTCCCAAAACTAAAAACTATTCAAACAAATCTGATATCGACAATGATTGTATCAAGTAGAGGTGACAATGCCTAACATTTCAGTCCGAAAACTACAAAGGTTTTGAACTAATCTGAGATTGACAGTGTTTGAACCAATCAAAGCTGAAAAAGCTAAATATTTCATACCAAAAACTACAAACCTTTTGAACCAATTCGAAAAAGACAATATTCGAACCAAGTGGTGCTGACAATGCTTGAACTTTCAAACCAAATCATTAAACTTTTTGAACCAATCTGAGATCGATTATTTTTGAACCAAGTAGACCTGACAATGCTTATACTTTCAAAACAAATCTACAAACATTTTGAACCAATCTGAGATCGACAATGTTAGAATCAATCAGAGCTGACATTGCTTATTATTCCAGTCCAAGAAATATAAACGTTTTGAACCAATCTGGGATCGACATTGTTTGAACCAATCAGAGCTGACAAAGCTTGATATTCAAGTCCGAAAACTACAAATGTTTCCAACCAATCTCAGATCGACAATGTTAGAATTAATCAGAGCTGAAAAATGCTTATTATTTCAGTGCAGAAAATATGAACGTTTTTAAACAAACTGAGATCGATAATGATCAAACCAATCAGAGGTGACAATGCCTAATATCTCAGTCCAAAAACTACGAACGTTTTGAACCATTCTGAAATCGACAATGTTTGAACCAATCATAGCTGACAATGCTCAATATTTCAGTCCAAAATATACAAACGTTTTGAAACAAACTGAGATCGACATTGTACAAACCAATCAGAGCTGACAATGCTTATTATTTCAGTACTAAAACTAGAAACGTTTTGAACTGATCTGAGATCGACAATGTTCGAACCAATCAGAGCTGACAATGCTTGATATTTAAGTCCAGAAACTACAATCGTTTTGAACTGATCTGGATCGACAATGTTCGAACTAATCAGAGCTGACAAAGCCTAATTTTCCAGTCCAGAAACTACAAACGTTTTCAACCAATCTGAGGTCAACAATGTCTGAATCAATCAGAGCTGACAATGCTTATTATTTCAGTCCAAATCTACAAACGTTTTGTACGAATTCGAGATCGACAATGTTTGATAAAATGAAAGATGACAATGCTTATCATTGCAGTCCCAAAACTAAAAACTATTCAAACAAATCTGATATCGACAATGATTGTACCAAGTAGAGGTGACAATGCCCAATATTTCAGTCCGAAAACTACAAAGGTTTTGAACTAATCTGAGATTGACAGTGTTTGAACCAATCAAAGCTGAAAAAGCTAAATATTTCATACCAAAAACTACAAACCTTTTGAACCAATTCGAAAAAGACAATATTCGAACCAAGTGGTGCTGACAATGCTTATACTTTCAAAACAAATCTACAAACATTTTGAACCAATCTGAGATCGACAATGTTAGAATCATTCAGAGCTGACATTGCGTATTATTCCAGTCCAAGAAATATAAAAGTTTTAAACCAATCTGGGATCGACATTGTTTGAACTAATCAGAGCTGACAATGCTTGATATTTAAGTCCAAATACTACAAATGTTTCCAACCAATCTCAGATCGACAATGTGAGAATTAATCAGAGCTGGAAATGCTTATTATTTCAGTCCAGAAAATATAAACGTTCCAAAACAAACTGAGATCGATAATGATCAAACCAATCAGAGGTGACAATGCTTAATATTTCAGTCCAAAAACTAAAAACGATTTAAACCAATCTAAAATCGACAATGTTTTGTATCAAATAGAGGTGACAATGCTCATTATTTCAGTAAAAAAAACTACAACGTTACGAACCAATCTGAGATTGACAATGTTCGAACCAATGAGAACTGACAAAGCTAAATATTTCAGCCCAAACACTACGAACCTCTTAAACCAATTTAAGAACGACAATATTTAAACCAAGTAAAGCTGAGAATGCTTGAACTCTCAAACTAAATCTCTCAACTTTTTGAATTAATCTGAGATCGACAATGTTTAAACCAATCACATCTGACAATGCTTTTTATTTCAGTCCAAAAACTACAAACGTTTTGAACCAATCTGAGATTGACCATGTTTGAACCAATCAGAGCTGACAAAGCTTAATATTTCAGTACAAAAACTACAAATGTTTTGAACCAATCTGAGATCGATAATGTTTGAACCAAGTAGAGGTGACAATGCCTAAACTTTCAAATCAAATCTACAAACATTTTGTACCAATCTGAAATCGACAATGTTTAAACTAATCAGGGCTGACAATGCTCATTATTTCAGTACACAAAATACAAACGTTTCGAACTATTCAGGAATCGACAATGTTTGAACAAATCAGAGCTGGCAATGCTTGATATTCCAGTCCAAAGTATACAAACGTTTTGAAACAAACTAAGATCGACATTGATCAAACCAATCAGAGCTGATAATGCGAATTTTTTCAGTCCCAGAACTAAAAACGTTCTGAACCAATCTGAGATCGACAATGTTTGAACCAATGAGAGCAGACAATGCTTAATATTTCAGTCCAAAAACTACGAACGTTTCGAAACAAACTGAGATCGACAATGATAAAACCAATCAGAGCTGACAATGCTCAATATTTTAGTCTAAAGAATACAAACGTTTTGAACCAATTTGAGATCGACAATGTTTAAACCAATCAGAGCTGACAAAGCTAAATATTTCAGTCCAAAAACTATAAACCTTTTAAACCAATTCGAGATCGACAATTTTTGAACCAAGTAGAGCTGACGATGCTTGAACTTTCAAACCAAATCTTCAAACTTTTTGAATTAATCTGAGATCGCCAATGTTTGAACCAATTAGAGGTGACAATGCTTAATATTTCAGTCTAAAAACTACAAACGATTTGAACCAATCTGAGATCCACAATGTTTGAACCAATTAGAGCTGACAATGTTTAATATTTCAGTCCAAAAATAAAAACGTTTTAAACCAATTCGAGATCGACAATGTTTGATAAAATGAAAGAAGACAATGCTTATTATTGCAGTCCCGAAACTAAAAACTATTCAAACAAATCTGATATCGACAATGATTGTACCAAGTAGAGGTGACAATGCCTAATATTTCAGTCCAAAAACTAAAATCGTTTTGAACTAATCTGAGATTGACAATGTTTGAACCAATCAAAGCTGACAAAGCTAAATATTTCTGAATAAAAACTACAAACCTTTTGAACCAATTCGAAAACGACAATATTTGAACCAAGTGGAGCTGACAATGCTTGAACTTTCAAACCAAATCTTTAAACTTTTTGAACTTATCTGAGATCGATAATTTTTGAACCAAGTAGAGCTGACAATGCTTATACTTTCAAAACAAATCTAAGAACTTTTTGAACCAATCTGAGATCGACAATGTTAGAATCAATCAGAGCTGACATTGCTTATTATTCCAGTCCAAGAAATATAAACGTTTTGAACCAATCTGGGATCGACATTGTTTGAACCAATCAGAGCTGACAATGCTTGATATTTAAGTCCGAAAACTACAAATGTATCCAACCAATCTCAGATCGACGATGTTTGAACAAATCAGAGCTGGCAATGCTTGATATTCCAGTCCAAAGTATACAAACGTTTTGAAACAAACTGAGATCGACATTGATCAAACCAATCAGAGATGACAAAGCCTAATTTTCCAGTACAAAAACTACAAACGTTTTCAACCAATCTGAGGTCGACAATGTCTGAACCAATCAGAGCTGACAATGCCTATTATTTCAGTCCAAATCTACAAACGTTTTGAACCAACTCGAAATCGACAATGTTTGAACCAATAAGAGATGACAATGCTTGATATTTCAGTCCAGAAAGTACAAACGTTTCGAACCAATCTGAGATCGACGATGTTTGAACCAATCAGAGCTGACAATGCTTATCATTTCAGTCCGAAAAAACTACGAACGTTCTGAACCATTCTTAAATCGACAATGTTTGAACCAATAAGAGCAGACAATGCCTAATATTTCAGTCCAAAAACTACGAACGTTTCGAAACAAACTGAGATCGACAATGATAAAACCAATCAGAGCTGACAATGCTCAATATTTTAGTCTAAAAAAATACAAAAGTTTTGAACCAATTTGAGATCGACAATGTTTAAACCAATCAGATCTGACAAAGCTAAATATTTCAGTCTAAAAACTATAAACCTTTTACACCAATTCGAGATCGACAATGTTTGAACCAAGTAGAGCTGACGATGCTTGAACTTTCAAACCAAATCTTCAATTTGAGATCGACAATGTTTAAACCAATCAGATCTGACAAAGCTAAATATTTCAGTCTAAAAACTATAAACCTTTTACACCAATTCGAGATCGACAATGTTTGAACCAAGTAGAGCTGACGATGCTTGAACTTTCAAACCAAATCTTCAAACTTTTTGAATTAATCTGAGATCGCCAATGTTTGAACCAATTAGAGGTGACAATGCTTAATATTTCAGTCTAAAAACTACAAACGATTTGAACCAATCTGAGATCCACAATGTTCGAACCAATTAGAGCTGACAATGCCTAATATTTCAGTCCGAATATAAAAACGTTTTGTACGAATTCGAGATCGACAATGTTTGATAAAATGAAAGATGACAATGCTTATTATTGCAGTCCCAAAACTAAAAACTATTTAAACAAATCTGATATCGACAATGATCGTACCAAGTAGAGGTGACAATGCTTAATATTTCAGTAAAAAAACTACAAACGTTTTGAACCAATCTGAGATTGACAATGTTCGAACCAATAAGAACTGACAAAGCTGAATATTTCAGCCCAAAAACTACGAACCTTTTAAACCAAATTGAGAACGACAATGTTTGAACCAAGTAAAGCTGACAATGCTTGAACTTTCAAACCAAATCTCTCAACTTTTTGAATTATTCTGAGATCGACAATGTTTAAACCAATCAAAGCTGGCAAAGCTCAATATTTCAGTACAAAAACTACAAATGTTTTGAACCAATCTGAGATCGACAATGATTGTACCAAGTAGAGGTGACAATACCTAATATTACAGTCCAAGAACTACAAACGTTTCGAACTAATCTGAGATTGACAATGTTTGCATAAATCAACGCTGACAAAGCTAAATATTTCAGACGAAAAACCACGGACGTTTCGAACCAATTCGAGAAGGACAATATTTAAACCAAGTAGAGCTGACAATGCTTGAACTTTCGAACCAAATCTTCAAACTTTTTGATATAATTTGAGATCGACAATGTTTGAACCAATCAGAGCTGACAATTCTTAATATTTCAGGCCAAAAAACCACAAACGTTTTGAACTATTCAGAAATCGACCATCTTTGAACCAATCAGAGCTGACAATGCTTGATATTTCATTCCAAAAACTACAGACGTTTTGAAACAAACTGAGATCGACAATGATCAAACCAATCAGAGGTGACAATGCTTAATATTTCAGTCCAAAAACTACAAACGTTTTGAACCAATCTGGTATCGACAATGTTTGAACCAATCAGAGCTGACAATGCCTGATATTTCAGTGCAGAAACTACAAACGTTTTGAACCAATCTGAGATCGTCAATTTTCTAACCAATCAGAGCTGACAAAGCCTAATTTTTCAGTGCAAAAACTACAAAGGTTTTTAACCAATCTGAGGTCGACAATGTCTAAACCAATGAGGGCTGACAATGCTTATTATTTCAGTCCAAATCTACAAACGTTTTGTACGAATTCGAGATCGACAATGTTTGATAAAATGGAAGATGACAATGCTTATTATTTTAGTCCCTAAACTGAAAACTATGCAAACCAAGCTGAAATCGACAATGATTGTACCAAGTAGAGGTGACAATGCCTAATATTTCAGTCCAAAAATTACAAACGTTTTGAACTAATCTGAGATTGACAATGTTTGAACCAATCAAAGCTGACAAAGCTAAATATTTCAGTCTAAAATGTACAAACGTTTTGAAACAAACTGAGATCGACATTGATCAAACCAATCAGAGCTGACAATGCTTATTATTTCAGTACCAAAACTAAAAACGTTTTGAACTAATCTGAGATCGACAATGTTCGAACCAATCAGAGCTGACAATGCTTGATATTTTTTTATCCAGAAACTACAATCGGTTTGAACTAATCTGAGATTGACAATGTTGGAACCAATCAGAGCTGACAATGCTTAATATTTCCGTCCAAGAATCCAAGAATACAACACTTTTACACCAATCTGAGATCGGACAATTTTGATTGAACCAACAGATTCTGACAATGCTTATTATTTCAGTCCCGAAACTAAAAACTATTCGAACCAATCTGAGATCGACAATGATTGTACCAAGTAGAGGTGACAATGCCTTATATTTCAGTCCAAAAACTACAAACGTTTCGAACTAATCTGAGATTGACAATGTTTGAACCAATCGAAGCTGACAAAGCTAAATATTTAAGACCAAAAACTACAAACCTTTCGAGTCAATTTGAGAACGACAATATTTGCACCAAGTAGAGCTGACAATGCTTGAACTTTCAAACCAAATCTTTAAACCTTTTGAATTAATCTGAGATTGACAATTTTGAACCCCAATCGAGAGCGACAAATGTTTGTAAAACAAAGATGACAATTTTTATTATTTCAGTCCCAAAAACTTAAACCGATTTAAACCAATCTGCATCGACAATGTTTTATCAAATAGATGTGACAATGCCTAATATTTCAGTATAAAAAACTACGAACGTTTTGAACCAATCTGAAATCGACAATGTTTAAACCAATAAGAGCACACAATGCTTACTATTTCAGTCCAAAAACTACAAACGTTTTGAAACAAACTGAGATCGACAATTGTCGAACCAATCAGAGCTGATAATGCTCAATATTTCAGTCTAAAAACTGTGAAGGTTTTGAACCAATCTGTGATTGACAATGTTCGAACAAATCAGAGCTGTTGAAGCTTAACATTTCAGTCCAGAAACAAAAAACGTTTTGAACTATTCAGAAATCGACAATGTTTGAACAAATCAGAGCTGGCAATGCTTAATATTTCAGTCCAAAATATACAAACGTTCTAAAACAAACTGAGATCAACATTGATCAAACCATTCAGAGCTGATGATGCTTATTTTTCAGTCCCAAAACTACAAACGTTTTGAACCAATCTGAGATCGACAATGTTCGAACCAATCAGAGCTGACAATGCTTGATATTTCAGTCCAGAAACTAAAAACATTTTCAACCAATCTGAGATCGACAATGTCTGAACCAATCAGTGCTGACAATGCTTATCATTTCAGTCAAAATCTAAAAACGTTTTATACGAATTCGAGATCGACAATGTTTGATAAAATGAGAGATGACAATGCTTATTATTTCAGTCCCAAAACTAAAAACTATTCGAACCGATCTGAGACCGACAATGATTGTACCAAGTAGAGGTGACAATGCCTTATATTTCAGTCCAAAAACTAGAAACGTTTCGAACTAATCTGAGATTGACAATGTTTGAACCAATCGAAGCTGACAAAGCTAAATATTTCAGACCAAAAACTACAAACCTTTTAAACCGATTCGAGAACGACAATATTTGAACCAAATAGAGCTAACAATGCTTGAACTTTCAAACCAAATCTTTAAACTTTTCGAATTAATCTGAGATCGACAATGTTTGAACCAATCAGAGCTGACAATGCTTAATATTTCAGGCCAAAAACCACAAACGTTTCGAACAAATCTGAGATTGACAATGTTTGAACCAATCAGAGTTGACAAAGCTTGATATTTCAGTCCAGAAAATACAAACGTTTTGAACTATTAAGAAATCGACAATCTTTGAAACAATCATAGCTGACAATGCTTGATATTTAGGTTCAAAAACTACAAACGTTTTGAAACAAACTGAGATCGACAATGATCAAACCAATCAGGGGTGACAATGCTTAATATTTCAGTCTAAAAACTACAAACGTTTTGAACCAATCTGAGATCGACAATGTTTGAAACAATCAGAGCTGACAATGCCTGATATTTCAGTGCAGAAACTACAAACGTTTTGAACCAATCTGAGATTGACAATGTTTAAACTAATCAGAGATGAAAATAGCTTTTTTTCCAGTCCGAATACTACAAATGTTTTCAACCAATCTCAGATCGACAATGTTTGAACCATCAGAGCTGACAATGTTTAATATTTCAGTACAAATCTACAAACATTTTGAACCAATTCGAGATTAACAATGTTTAATAAAATCAAAGATGACAATGCTTATTATTTCAGTCCCAAAACTAAAAACGATTTAAACCAATCTGAGATCGACAAATTTTGTATCAAATAGAGGTGACAATGCTCAATATTTCAGTATAAAGAAATACAAATGTTTTGAACCAATCTGGAATCGACAATGTTTGAACCAATAAGAGCACACAATGCTTACTATTTCAGTCCAAAAACTACAAAAGTTTCAAAACAAACTAAGATCGACAATTTTCGAACCAATCAGAGCTGACAATGCTCAATATTTCAGTCGAAAAACTGTAAAGGTTTTGAACCAATCTGAAATTGACAATGTTTGAAACAATCAGAGCTGCCAAAGCTTAAAATTTCAGTCTTAAAAAATTACAAATGTTTTGGACCAATCTAAAATCGACAATTTTTGAACCAAGTAGAGCTGACAAGGCTCAGAGTTTCAAACCGAATCTACAAACTTGTTGAACCAATCTGTGATCGACAATTTTAAAAACAATCATAGCTGACAATGCTCATCATTTCAGTCCAAAATAACAAACGATTTGAACGAATCTGAGATCGACAATGTTTGAACCAAGTAGACCTGACAATGCTTAAACTTTCAAACCAAATCTGAAAACGTTTTGAACCAATCTGAGATCGACGATGTTTGAAACAATCAGAGCTGATAATGCTTGTTATTTCAATCAAAAAAATACAATCGTTTTGAACCATTCTTAGAGCGACAATGTATGAACCAATCAAAGCTGACAATGCATGATATTTTAGTACAGAAACTACAAACGTTTTGAACCAATCTGAGATCGACAATGTTTGATCCAAGTAGACCGGACAATGGTTAAACTTTCAAACCAAATCTACAAACGTTTTGAACCAATCTGAAACCGACGATGTTTGAACCAATCAGAGCTGATAATGCTTATTATTTCAGTCGAAAAAATACAATCGTTTTGAACCATTCTTAAATCGACAATGTATGAACCAATCAGAGCTGACAATGCATGATATTCCAGTCCAGAAACTACAAACGTTTATAACCAATCTGAGATCGACATTGTTTGAACCAAGTAGGCTGAAAATGGTTAAACTTTCAAACCAAATCTACAAACGTTTCGAACCAATTCGAGATCGACAATGTTTGATGAAATCAAAGATGACAATGCTCAATATTTCATTCCAAAAACTACAAACGTTTTGAACTAATCCGAAATTGACAATGTTCAAACCAATCAAAGCTGACAATGCTTAATATTTCAGTTCGAAAACTACAAACGTTTCGAATCAATCTGAGATCGAAAATGTTCAAACCAATCAGAGCTGACAATACCTAAACTTTCAAATAAAATCTAAAAACGTTTTAAACCAATCTGAGATCGACGATGTTCGAACCAATCAGAGCTGATAATGCTTATTATTTTAGTCCAAAAATACAAACTTTTTGAACCAATCTGAGATCGACAATGTTTAAACCAAGTAGACCAGACAATGTTTAAACTGACAAATCAAATCTACAAACGTTTTGAACCAATCTGAGATCGACAATGTTTGAACCAACAGAACTGACAATGCTTGATATTTCAGTCCAAAATCTACAAACGTTTTGAACCATTTTGAAACCGACGATGTCTGCACTAATAAGAGCAGACAATGCTTGATATTTAAGTCCAAAAATTACAAACGTTTTGAAACAAACTGAGATCGACAATGATCAAACCAATAAGGGGTGACAATGCTTAATATTTCAGTCTAAAAACTACAAACGTTTTGAACCAATCTGAGATCGACAATGTTTGAACCAATCAGAGCTGACAATGCTTGATATTTCAGTGCAGAAACTACAAACGTTTTGAACCAATCTGAGATTGACAATGTTTAAACTAATCAGAGATGAAAATAGCTTATTTTCCAGTCCGAATACTACAAATGTTTTCAACCAATCTCGGATCGACAATGTTTGAACCATCAGAGCTGACAATGTTTAATATTTCAGTACAAATCTACAAACATTTTGAACCAATTCGAGATCCACAATGTTTGATAAAATCAAAGATGACAATGCTTATTATTTCAGTCCCAAAACTAAAAAAGATATAAACCAATCTGAGATCGACAATGTTTGTATCAAATAGAGGTGACAATGCTCAATATTTTAGTATAAAAAACTACAAACGTTTTGAACCAATCTGGAATCGACAATGTTTGAACCAATAAGAGCACACAATGCTTACTATTTCAGTCCAAAAACTACAAACGTTTCGAAACAAACTGAGATCGACAATTTGTGAACCAATCAGAGCTGACAATGCTCAATATTTCAGTCGAAAAACTGTAAAGGTTTCGAACCAATCTGTGATTGACAATGTTTGAACCAATCAGAGCTGACAAAGCTTAACATTTCAGTCCGAAAACTACAAATATTTTGAACCAATCTAAAATCGACAATGTTTGAACCAAGTAGAGCTGACAAGGCTCAGAGTTTCAAACCGAATCTACAAACTTGTTGAACCAATCTGTGATCGACAATTTTAAAAACAATCATAGCTGACAATGCTCATCACTCCAGTCCAAAATAACAAACGATTTGAACGAATCTGAGATCGACAATGTTTGAACCAAGTAGACCTGACAATGCTTAAACTTTCAAACCAAATCTGAAAACGTTTTGAACCAATCTGAGATCGACGATGTTTGAACCAATCAGAGCTGATAATGCTTCTTATTTCAATCGAAAAAATACAATCGTTTTGAACCATTCTCAGAGCGACAATGTATGAACCAATCAAAGTGACAATGAATGATATTTCAGTACAGAAACTACAAACGTGTTAAACCAATCTGAGATCGACAATGTTTGAACCAAGTAGACCGTACAATGGTCAAACTTTCAAACCAAATCTACAAACGTTTTGAACCAATCTGAAACTGACGATATTTGAACCAATCAGAGCTTATAATGCTTATTATTTCAGTCGAAAAAATACAACCGTTTCGAACCATTCTTGGATCGACAATGTATGAACCAATCAGAGCTAACAATGCATGATATTCCAGTCCAGACACTACAAACGTTTTGAACCAATTCTAGATCGACAATGTTAAAACCAATCTGAGCTGACAAATGCATAAAACTTTCAAACTAAAATTAAAAACGTTTTAAACCAATTGAGATCGAACGGCAGTTTGAACAATCAGAGTGATAATGCTTCATGATTCAGTCCAAGAAATAAAACGTTTTGAAGCTATCGAGGATCGACAATGTTTAAACCAAGTAGACCAGACAATGTTTAAACTGACAAATCAAATCTACAAAAGTTTTGAACCAATCTGAGATCGACAATGTTTGAACCAACAGATCTGACAATGCTTGATATTTCAGTCCAAAAACTACAAACGTTTTGAACCATTCTGAAATCGACGATGTCTGCACCAATAAGAGCAGACAGTGCTCAATATTTCAGTCCAAAAACTACAAACGTTATGAAAAAAACTGAGATCGACAATGATCAAACCAATCAGAGCTCACAAATCTCAATATTTCAGTCTAACAAATACAAACGTTCTGAACCAATTTGAGATCGACAATGTTTAAGCCAATCAAAGCTGACAAAGCTAAATATTTCAGTCCAAAATCTACAAACCTTTCGAACCAATTCGAGATCGACAATGTTTGAACCAAGTAGAGCTGACAATGCTTGAACTTTCAAACCAACTCTTCAAAAGTTTCGAACTATTCAGAAATCGACAATCTTTGAACCAATCAGAGCTGACAATGCTTGATATTTCAGTCCAAAAACTATAAACGATTTAAACCAATCTGAGATCGACAATGTTCGAACCAATAAGAGGTGACAATGCTTAATATTTCAGTCCAAGAACTACAAATGTTTTGAACCAATCTGAGATTGACAATGTTTGAACCAATCAGAGCTGACAATGCTTGATATTTCAGTGCAGAAACTACAAACGTTTTGAACCAATCTGAGATTGACAATGTTTAAACTAATCAGAGATGAAAATGGCTCATTTTCCAGTAAAATTACTACAAACATTTTGAACCAATTTGAGATCGACATTGTTTGATAAAATGAAAGTTGACAATGCTTATTATTTCGATCCCAAAACTAAAAACGATTTAAACCAATCTGAGATCGACAATGTTTGTATCACATAGAGGTGACAATGCTTAATATTTCAGTATAAAAAACTACAAACGTTTTGAACCAATCTGAAATCGACAATGTTTGAACCATTAAGAGCACTTAATGCTTACTATTTCAGTCCAAGAACTACAAACGTTTTAAAACAAACAAAGATCGACAATTTTCGAACCAATCAGAGTGACAATGCTCAATATTTCAGTCGAAAAACTGTAAAGGTTTGAACCAATCTGAAATTGACAATGTTTTGGAAACAATCAGAGCTGCCAAAGCTTAAAATTTCAGTCCAAAAAAATTACAAATGTTTTGAACCAATCTAAAATCAACAATTTTTGAACCAAGTAGAGCTGACAAGACTCAGAGTTTCAAACCGAATCTACAAACTTGTTGAACCAATCTGTGATCGACAATTTTAAAAACAATCATAGCTGACAATGCTCATTCTTTCAGTCCAAAATTACAAACGATTTGAACGAATCTGAGATCGACAATGTTTGAACCAAGTAGACCTGACAATGGTTAAACTTTCAAACCAAATCTGAAAACGTTTTGAACCAATCTGAGATCGACGATGTTTGAACCAATCAGAGCTGACAATGCATGATATTTCAGTCCAGAAACTACAAACGTTTTGAACCAATCTGAGATCGACAATTTTTGAACCAAGTAGACCGGACAATGGTTAAACTTTCAAACCAAATCTACAAACGTTTCGAACTAATCTGAGATCGCGAGTTAAAACGAATCCAGAGCTGATAATGTTATTCCTTTCCGTCGAAACAATTACAATCGTTTTGAACCAATCTGAGATCGACGATGTTTGAACCAATCAGAGCTGACAATGCATGATATTTCAGTCCAGAAACTACAAACGTTTTGAACCAATCTGAGATCGACAATTTTTGAACCAAGTAGACCGGACAATGGTTAAACTTTCAAACCAAATCTACAAACGTTTCGAACTAATTCGAAATCGACAATGTTTGATGAAATCAAAGATGACAATGCTTAATATTTCAGTCCAAAAACTACAAACGTTTTGAACTAATCCGAAATTGACAATGTTTGAACCAATCAAAGCTGACAATGCTTACTATTTCAGTTCGAAAATTACAAACGTTTTGAATCAACCTGAGATCGACAATGTTTGAACCAAAAAGAGCTGTCAATGCTTAAACTTTCAAACTAAATCTAAAAACGTTTTAAACGAATCTGAGATCGACGATGTTTGAACCAATCAGAGGTGATAATGCTTATTATTTCAGTCCAAGAAATACAAACTTTTTGAATCAATCTGATGATCGACAAGTTTGACCGCATTGACCGGACAAAGTTTAAACTGACAAACCAAATCTACAAAAGTTTTGAACCAATCTGAGATCGACAATATTTGAACCAACAGATCTGACAATGCTTGATATTTCAGTCCAAAAACTACAAACGTTTTGAACCATTCTGAAATCGACAATGTCTGCACCAATAAGAGCAGACAATGCTTAATATTTCAGTCCAAAAACTACAAACGTTTCGAAACAAACTGAGATCGACAATGATCAAACCAATCAGAGCTGACAATGCTTAATATTTCAGTCTAACAAATACAAATGTTCTGAACCAATTTGAGATCGACAATGTTTAAGCCAATCAGAGCTGACAAAACTAAATATTTCAGTTCAAAATCTACAAACCTTTTGAACCAATTCGAGATCGACAATGTTTGAACCAAGTAGAGCTGACAATGCTTGAACTTTCAAACCAACTCTTCAAACTTTTTGAAATAATCTGAGATCGACAATGTTTGAACCAATTAGAGGTGTTAATGCTTAATATTTCAGTCCAAGAACTATAAACGATTTGAACCAATCTGAGATCGACAATGTTTGAATCAATCAGAGCTGACAATGCATGATATTTCAGTCCAGAAACTACAAACGTTTTGAACCAATCTGGGATCGACAATGTTTGAACCAAGTAGACCGGACAATGGTTAAACTTTCAAACCAAATCTACAAACGTTTTGAACCAATTCGAAATCGAGAATGTTTGATGAAATCAAAGATGACAATGCCTATTATTTCAGTCCAAATCTACAAACGTTTTATACGAATTCGAGGTCGACAATGTTCGATAAAATGAGAGATGACAATGCTTATTATTTCAGTCCCGAAACTGAAAACTATTCGAACCAATCTGAGATCGACAATGATTGTACCAAGTCAGAGCTGACAATGCTCAATATTTCAGGCCAAAAACCACAAACGTTTCAAACAAATCTGAGATTGACAATGTTTGAACCAATCAGAGTTGACGAAGCTTGATATTTCAGTCCAGAAAATGCAAACGTTTTGAACTATTCAGAAATCGACAATCTTTGAACCAATCAGAGCTGACAATGCTTGATATTTAAGTCCGAAAACTACAAACATTTTGAAACAAACTTAGATCGACAATGTTTGAAACAATCAGAGCTGACAATGCTTGAAATTTCAGTGCAGAAACTACAAACGTTTCGAACCAATCTGAGATTGACAATGTTTAAACTAATCAGAGATGAAAATAGCTTATTTTTCAGTCCAAATACTACAAATGTTTTCAACCAATCTCAGATCGACAATGTTTGAACCATCAGAGCTGACAATGTTCAATATTTCAATACAAATCTACGAACATTTTGAACCAATTTGAGATCTACAATGTTTGATAGAATCAGAGATGACAATGCTTATTATTTCAGTCCCAAAACTAAAAACGATTTAAACCAATCTGAGATCGACAATGTTTGTATCAAATAGAGGTGACAATGCTCAATATTTCAGTATGAAAAAATACAAACGTTTTGAACCAATCTGAAATCGACAATGTTTGAACCAATAAGAGCACACAATGCTTACTATTTCAGTCCAAAACCTACAAACGTTTCAAAACAAACTGAGATCGACAATTTGTGAACCAATCAGAGCTGACAATGCTCAATATTTCAGTCGAAAAACTGTGAAGGTTTTGAACCAATCTGTGATTGACAATGTTTGAACCAATCAGAGCTGACAAAGCTTAACATTTCAGTCCGAAAACTACAAATGTTTTGAACCAATCTAAAATCGACAATTTTTGAATCAAGTAGAGCTGGCAAGACTCAGAGTTTCAAACCGAATCTACAAACTTGTTGAACCAATCTGTGATCGACAATTCTAAAAACAATCATAACTGACAATGCTTATTATTTCAGTTCAAAATAACAAACGATTTGAACGAATCTGAGATCGACAATGTTTGAACCAAGTAGACCTGACAATGCTTTAACTTTCAAACCGAATCTGGAAACGTTTTGAACCAATCTGAGATCGACGATGTTTGAACCAATCAGAGCTGATAATGCTTATTATTTCAATCGAAAAAATAAAATCGTTTTGAACCATTCTTAGATCGACAATGTATGAACCAATCGAAGCTGACAATGCATGATATTTCAGTACAGAAACTACAAACGTTTTGAACCAATCTGAGATCGACAATGTTCAAACGAAGTAGACCGGACAATGGTTAAACGTTCAAACCAAATCTACAAACTTTTTGAACCAATTCGAGATCGACAATTTCCGAACCAATCAGAGCTGACAATGCTCAATATTTCAGTCGAAAAACTGTAAAGGTTTTGAACCAATCTGGGATTGACAATGTTTGAACCAATCAGAGCTGACAAAGCTCAAAATTTCAGTCCAAAAAACTACAAATGTTTTGAACCAATCTAAAATCGACAATTTTTGAACCAAGAAGAGCTGACAAGGCTTAGAGTTTCAAACCGAATCTACAAACTTGTTGAACCAATCTGTAATCGACAATTTTAAAAACAATCACAGCTGACAATGCTCATTATTTCAGTCCAAAATTACAAACGATTTGAACGAATCTGAGATCGACAATGTTTGAACAAAGTAGACCTGACAATGGTTATACTGTCAAACCAAATCTGAAAACGTTTTGAACCAATCTGAAATCGACGATGTTTAAACCAATCAAAGCTGACAATGCATGATATTTCAGTCCAGAAACTACAAACATTTTGAACCAATCTGAGATCGACAATGTTTGAACCAAGTAGACCGGACAATGGTTAAACTTTCAAACCAAATCTACAAACGTTTTGAACCAATCTGAGATCGAACCAATGTTCAAACGAAGTAGACCGGACCAAGGGGTAAACGTTCAAACCCACCTCGACAACTTTTTGAACCCATTCCGCGATCGACATTTCCGACCATCAGAGCTGACAATGCCAAATTTCAGTCGAAAAAAACGTAAATGTTTTGAACCACCTGGGATTGACAATGTGAAACAATCAGGCGACAAAGCTCAAATTTCAGTCCAAAAACTACAAATGTTTTGAACCAATCTAAAATCGACAATTTTTGAACCAAGAAGAGCTGACAAGGCTTAGAGTTTCAAACCGAATCTACAAACTTGTTGAACCAATCTGTAATCGACAATTTTAAAAACAATCACAGCTGACAATGCTCATTATTTCAGTCCAAAATTACAAACGATTTGAACGAATCTGAGATCGACAATGTTTGAACAAAGTAGACCTGACAATGGTTATACTGTCAAACCAAATCTGAAAACGTTTTGAACCAATCTGAAATCGACGATGTTTAAACCAATCAAAGCTGACAATGCATGATATTTCAGTCCAGAAACTACAAACATTTTGAACCAATCTGAGATCGACAATGTTTGAACCAAGTAGACCGGACAATGGTTAAACTTTCAAACCAAATCTACAAACGTTTTGAACCAATCTGAGATCGACGATGTTTGAACCAACAGATCTGACAAGGCTTGATATTCCAGTCCAAAAACTACAAACGTTTCAACCATTCTGAAATCGACAATGTCTACATCAATAAGAGCAGACAATGCTTAATATTTTAGTCCAAAAACTACAAACGTTTTGAAACAAACTGAGATACAAACGTTTGTGAAATTCATGCTGAGATCGACGACGTTTGAAACCAATCCAAAGCTGAAAAATGCTAATATTTTCAGTCCAAAACTACAATCGTTTGAACCAATCTGAGATCGACAAATGTTTTTGAACAAGTAGACCTGACAAGCTTAAACTTCCAAACAAAACTACAAACGTTTTGAACCAATCTGAGATCGACAATTTCTAAACCAATTAGAGATGACAATGCTTATTATTTCAGTTCAAAAATAAAAATGATTTTAACGAATCTGAGATCGACAATGTTTGAACAAAGTAGACCTGACAATGCTTAAACTTTCAAACCAAATCTAAAAACGTTTTAAACGAATCTGAAATCGACGATGTTTGAACCAATCAGAGGTGATAATGCTTATTATTTCAGTCCAAGAAATACAAACTTTTTGAACCATTCTGAGATCGACAATGTTTGACTTAATCAGATCCTACATTTCCTGATATTTCAGTCTAAATCTACAAACGTTTCGAACTTATTCGAGATCGACAAATTTTGATAAAACCAAAGTTGACATTGCTTATTATTTCAGTCCGAAAACTTTAAACGATTCAAACCAGTCTGAGATCGAAAATGTTTGTAACAATCAGAGGTGACAAAATATAATACTTCAGTTCAAAAACTACAAACGTTTCAAACTAATCCGAGATTGACAATGTTTAAACCAATCAGAGCTGACAATGCTCGATATTTCAGTCCAGAAACTACAAACGTTTCGAACTAATCTGAATCGACAATGTTTGAACCAAGTAGACCTCAAAATGCCTAGAAAATTTCGAATCAATCTACAAAAGTTTCGAACCCAATCTGAGATCGATAATATTTGAAACCAATCAGAGCTTAGAATGCTTGATATTTCAGCCCAAAAACTACAAACGTTTTGAACCAATCTGAGATCGATAATATTTGAACCAATCAGAGCTAAGAATGCTTGATATTTCAGTCCAGGAACTACAAACATTTTGAACTAATCTGAGATCGACAATCTTTGAACCAAGTAGACCTGACAATGCCTAGAATTTCAAATCAAATCTACAAACGTTTTGATCCAATCTGAGATCAATAAAATTCGAACCAATGAGAGCTAAGAATGCTTGATATTTCAGTCCAGGAACTACAAACGTTTTGAACCGATCTGGGATCGATAATGTTTGAACCAATCAGAGCTGAGAATGCTTGATATATCATTCCAGAAACTACAAACTTTTTGAACTAATCTGAGATCGACAATGTTTGAACCAAGTAGACCTGAAAATGCTTAGACTTTCAAACCAAATCTACAAACGTTTTGAACCAATCTGAGATCGATATTGTTTGAACCAATCAGAGCTGAGAATGCTTGATATTTCAGTCCAGTAACTACATACGTTTCGAACCAATCTGAGATCGACAATGTTTAAATTAACTAGAACTGACTATGCTTAAATTTTCAAACCAAATCTACAAACTTTTTAAATAACTCTGAGATCGACAATGTTTGAATCAATCAGAGCTGACAAAGCTTGATATTTCAGTTTAAAAACTACAAATGTTTTGAACCAATCTGAGATCAACAATTTTTGAACCAAGTAGAGCTGACAATGCTTGAACTTTCAAACCAATTCTACATACTTTTTAAACCAATCTGAGATCGACAATGTTTAAACCAATCAGAGCTGACAATGCTTATTATTTCAGTCCAAATCTACAACCGTTTTGAACCATTTCGAGATCTACAATGTTTGATAAAATCAAAGATGTTAATGCTTATTATTTCAATCCAAAAACTACAAACGATTTAAACCAATCTAAGATCGACAATGTTCGAACGAATTATATTTAACAATGCTTATTATTTCAGTCCAAAAACTACAAATGTTTTGAACCAATCTGAGATCGACAATTTTGGAACCAAATAGAGCTGACGAAGCTTAAACATTTAAGTTGAATCTACAAACTTGTTGAACCAATCTGAGATCGACAATGTTTTAACCAATCAGAGCTGACAATGCTCATTATTTGAGTCCAAAATTACAAAACGATATGAACTAATCTGAGATCGACAATTTTTGAACCAATCAGAGCTGACAATGCGAATATTTCAGTCCAAAATTACGAACATTTGAACCAATCTAAGATCGACAATTGTCTGAACCCAACAGAGCTGAAATTGCCTAATATTTCAATTCAAATCCACAAACGTGTTGAACTAATTCGAGATCGACAATGTTTGATGAAATCAAAGATAACAATGCTCAATATTTCAATCCAAAAACTACAAACGTTTCGAACTAATCTGAGTTCGACAATGTTTGAACCAATCAGAGCTGACAATGCTTGATATTTTAGTCCAAAAACTACAAACTTTTTGACCTTATCTGGGATCGAAAATGTTCGAACCAAGTTGACCGGAAAATGCTCAAACTTTCAAACCAAATCGACAAACGTTCTGAACCAATCTGAGATCGACAATTTTGGAACCAAATAGAGCTGACGAAGCTTAAACATTTAAGTTGAATCTACAAACTTGTTGAACCAATCTGAGATCGACAATGTTTTAACCAATCAGAGCTGAAATGCTTATTATTTGAGTCCAAAATTACATACGATATGAACTAATCTGAGATCAACAATTCGTGAACCAATTAGAGCTGACAATGCTCAACATTTCAGTCGAAAAACTGTAAAGGTTTTGAACCAATCTGTGATTGACAATGTTTGAACCAACAGATCTGACAATGCTTAATATTTCAGTCAAAAAACTACAGACGTTTTGAACCATTCTCGAATGGACAATGTTTGAACCAATCAGAGCAGACAATGCTTATTATTTCAGTCCAAAAACTACAAACGTTCTGAAACAAACTGAGATCGACAATGATCAAACAAATCAGAGCTGACAATGCTTAATATTCCAGTTCAAAAAATACAAACGTTTTGAACCAATCTGAGATCGACAATGTTTGAACCAATCAGAGCTGACAATGCTTATTATTTCAGTCCGAAAGCTACAATCGATTTAAAACATTCTGGAATCGACAATGTTTGAATCAATCAAAGCTGACATTGCTTGATATTTCAGTCCAGAAACTACAAACTTTTTGAACCAATCTGAGATGAAATATGTTCGAATTAAGTAGACCGGACAATACTCAAACTGACAAACCAAATCTACAAACGTTTTGAACCAATTTGAAATCGAAAATTTTTAAACAAACAGATCTTACAATGCTTGATATTTCATTTCAAAAACTACAAACGTTTCGAACCAATCTGAAATCGACAATGGTTGAACCAATGAGAGCTGATAATGCTTGATATTTCAGTCCAGAGACTACAAACGTTTCGAAGCAATCTGAGATCGACAATGTTCCAACCAATCAGAGCTGACAATGCTTATTATTCCAATACAAAAACTACGAACGTTTCAACCATTCTGAAATCGACAATGGTTGAACCAATGAGAGCTGATAATGCTTGATATTTCAGTCCAGAAACTACAAACGTTTCGAAGCAATCTGAGATCAACAATTTTTGAACTGATCAGAGCTGAGAATGCTTCATATTTCAGTCCAAAATATACGAACGTTCTGAAAGAAACTGAGATCAACATTGATCAAACCGATCAGAGCTGACAATGCCTAAAATTTCAGTCCCAAAACTAGAAAACCTTTTGAACTAATCTGAGATCGACAATGTTCGAACCAATCAGAGCTGACAATGCTTGATATTTCAGTCCAGAAACTACAAACGTTCTGAACTAATCTGAGATTAACAATGTTTGAATCAATCAGAGCTGACAATGCTTAATATTTCAGACTGAAAACTACGAAAGTTTTGAACGAATTTCAGATCGACAATCTTCTCACCAATCAGAGCTGACGATGCCTAAGTTCACAGTCCAAGAACTACAAACGTTTTTAACCAATCTCATATCGGTGATATCTGAAAGAATCAGAGCTGACAATGCTCATACTTTCAAACCAAATCTACAAACTTTTTGAACCAATCTGAGATCGACAATGTTCAAACCAATCGGAGCTGACAATGCTTAATATTTCAGTTCAAATTTACAAACGTTTTGAACCAATCTGGGATCGACAATGTTTGAACCAATCAGAGCTGACAAAGCTTGATATTTCTGTCCAGAAACTACAAATGTTTTGAACCAATCTGAAATCGACAATGTTTGAACCAATCAGAGCTGACAATGCTTAATATTTCAGTCCAAAAACTACGAACGTTTTGAATCAATTTGAAACCGACAATGTTTGCACCAATCAGAGCTGACAATGCTTGATATTTTAGTTCAGAAACTACAAACGTTTTGAACCAATCTGAGATTGACAATGTTTGAACCCATCAGAGCTGACAATGCCTAATTGTTTAGTCCTGAAACTACAAACGTGTTATATCAATCTGAGATCCACAATGTTTGAACCACTCAGAGCTGACAATGACTAATTGTTTAGTTCTAAAATTACAAACGTGTTATACCAATCTGAGATCGACAATGTTTGAACCAAACAGAGCTGAAAATGCTTGATATTTCAGTTTAAAAACAACAAACGTTTTGAAACAAACTGAGATCGACAATCATCAAACCAATCAGAGATGACAATGCTTATATTTCAGTCAAAAAACGACACACGTTTTGAACCAATCTGAAATCGATAATGTTTGAACCGATCAATGCTCACAATGCTTGATATTTCGGTCCAGAAACTACAAACGTTTTAAACCAATCTGAGATTGACAATGTTTGAACCAATCAGAGCTGACAATGTTTGATATTTCAGTCGAGAAACTACAAACGTTCACAACTAATCTGAGATTGACAATGTTTGAACCAATCAGATCTGACAATGCTAATATTTCAGTCCAAAAACGACAAACGTTTTGAACCAATCTGGAATCGACAATGTTTGAACCAATTAGAGTTGACAATGCTTGATATTTCAGTCCAGAAAGTACAAACGTTCCGAACCAATCTGATATCGACGATGTTCGAACCAATCAGAGCTGACAATGCTCATTTTTTCAGTCCAAAAACTACGAACGTTTCAAAACAAACTGAGATCGAAGTAATGTGTTGCTCACATCCCCATCCCTTACACACCACTACCGGTTTCTGGCTGTTTGCCGTCGTCAGGTGGAGACAGTAAGATCAGGTTCAGTGAGCCTTGAAACAGTGGATTAAAGGTAAACAAGATTATACTTGTATGCCAACTGTTATATAGGGTTCGTACAACGAACCACGATGTTCAGACACAGAATCACAAAGTGATTCTTGGTCAAAGCACTCAAGGCGCTTGTGGATGACCAAAGTAATGTGTTGCTCACATCCCCATCCCTTACACACCACTACCGGTTTCTGGCTGTTTGCCGTCGTCAGGTGGAGACAGTAAGATCAGGTTCAGTGAGCCTTTGAAACAGTGGATTAAAGGTAAACAAGATTATACTTGTATGCCAACTGTTATATAGGGTTCGTACAACGAACCACGATGTTCAGACAAAGAATCACAAAGTGTTTCTTGGTCAAAGCACTCAAGGCGCTTGTGGATGACCAAAGTAATGTGTTGCTCACATCCCCATCCCTTACGCACCACTACCGGTTTCTGGCTGTTTGCCGTCGTCAGGTGGAGACAGTAAGATCAGGTTCAGTGAGCCTTGAAACAGTGGATTAAAGGTAAACAAGATTATACTTGTATGCCAACTGTTATATAGGGTTCGTACAACGAACCACGATGTTCAGGCACGGAACTGAAATCGACATTGATCAAACCAATCAGAGCTGACAATGCTAATATTTCAGTCCAAAAACGAAAAACGTTTTGAACCAATCTGAGATCGACAATGTTTGAAATAATCAGAGCTGACAATGCCTAATATTTCAGTTCAACAACTACAAACGTTTTGAACCAATGTGAGATCGACAATGTTTGGAACCAATCAGAGCTGGAAACGCGTATTATTTCAGTTCAAAAACTACAAACGTTTTACACCAATCTGAGATCGATAAAATTAGAAACAATCCAAGCTGACAATGCTTGATATTCCTTTCCAAAAACTACAAACATTTTGTACAAATCTGAGATCGACAATGTTTGAAACAATCAGAGCTGACACTGCTTAATATTTCAGTTCAAAAACTACAAACGTGTTGAACCAATTTAAGATCGACAATGTTTGAGCCAATCAGTGCTGACAATGCTCATTATATCAGTCCGAAAACTAAAAAAACGTTCGAACCAATCTGAGATCGACAATGTTTGAACCAATTAAAACTGACAATGCTCATTGTTTTAGACAAAAACTACGAACGGTTTAAACGAATCTGAGATCGACAACGTTTGAACCAATCACAGCTGACAATGCT
>JACCGJ010011787.1:0-15280 GCA_013407085.1 Atriophallophorus winterbourni | reverse complement strand
TGATGTTTTTATTTTGCGACTACTTATAAGTAGCATATCGCTCAATATTTGATCGCCACTACTTTGTCCATTCACCTCTAGTTTTAACATCACACAGGTTCAGCGCCACTTACACCAAATGGTCCATTTGCTCTATTGAAAATTTGCCTTCGTTTCTGACACACGGAATGGGTGTTTGTCTTCACGATGCACCGTGCAGCAGTACCATCGCAGTGTTTGATGGTTCACCGAGAACGCCCTCGCTGAGTGTTCGTGACAAATTCACGTCCGTGGCCAGTTCGACTTTCGATCCATCATCTCGGTCTTGCGAAGCGGAAGAGGAAGTTGGTAGGCTGGATGAAAATTATTTCTGTGGTAACGGTATTTTGGATCCCGGAGAAGAGTGCGATTGTGGTACGAGGTAAGTGTGTATTTGAGATAAAATTGTATTATTCGGTGGATGAAACAGACCATCTGTACATATACACATAGTTCGTCCGGTTTTTAATACTTTAGGCTTATATTTGACTCCTGTTCCTTTCTCATTTCTGTCTTGGTCTTGACAACGTGACAGTGTGTTAGCCCACGTGCAGTCTGTGACTGTGCGGCACTTTGTCTGGATCAGGCTTGTGATTTCATACGATTTATACCTGTTCTCGAATATGAAATCTATTAATCACGAACAATTCAAACGTTCCTCGTCATTGGTTAGTTGCGTTTATCTTAACTGACATCTTTAAATGTGACATGATTGGCTCTGGCTGTTCAGTATTTAATCTTTTTCTATCACCTTGAAGTAAGATATGTTCTTTTCTTTTCAATGGCACTGCTACCCGCTATTTTTTCTTCCATGATACGACTATATTAAGGCTATTCTATCCGATGTGATTCCGTCGACGTCAGCTGTATTTTCTCTCGCCAAGCAGTCGATCGCTGTGTCAAGCCCATCATGAGAAAGAGGATTATACGTAAAGTGTATTTGGTTTTGTTTATGAATATATTTTACCGCTTCGTAAGTACAAGTTGTTTATCAAATGATGGACTGATGTAATGTACCTCCCTGGGAAATCGACCTTTTCTCTCTCTCTCTCCACCGGGTTCAGCGAATCCTGCCCACCAAGCCTACAACAATGCTGTGACGTGACTCGCTGCAAACTTCGTCCGGGATCCACTTGCGCGGGCGGTACCTGCTGTCACGTTCAGCAAATTGGACATGATGCTCAAGGCAACGAGCAATTCCAATGCAGTCTGGCTGCTGCGGGGACAACGTGTCGCAGCGAATCTGGTAGCTGTGACTTGCCGGAATATTGCGACGGTCAAAATGCATTTTGTCCGGCTGATTTGTACAAGGTGGATGGCAGTGATTGTTACACGGAAGATGGACATTATGTGAGTCTGTTGGAAAGGATTTTGTACACGATTTCGTCTTGTGAATATGCTTCCGTTTAGCTCGCACTGTCTTCTCCGCAGTGTCAACAGTCACTATTATCTTGATATGGTTCTACTGCATTACCTGTTCTTTTTGCATTCTCGTATCTGTCTAGGCCTGGGCAACCTGACAGTATCTTAGCCCACGTGCAGTCTCTGGCTGTGCGGCACTTTGCCTGGATCAGGCTTGTGCTTTCATACCATGCCATATACTGCATTAGCCTCATCATGAATGTATGTCGGCTAGATAGAACACATGAGATCAGTGCAAAAATCTTGTCGCATAGGATAAGTCTCACCTCTCTCTCTCTTAATACATCCTCTGATAGTGCGCCCATGTATGTATGTATACCTCAAGCGCATGTGTGACCGTACAATCGAGTTTAGCATTTACAATCACTTTCTCGGCATTCACGAGGATCATTTTAATTTCTCAAGTGCCCGCGCACTATCAGGTCAACAGTTGACAGCTTCATTTGTTTCTCATCGCCCTACACAAACGAATAGTACATTATTTGAGGTTGCGAGCTCATGGATTAATCATGAAAAAATCGATAAGTGTGTATGTGAACCATGGAGGCTGATGTGGTTCATGCTGGTTTGAGTGCCCTTGGGAAGCCTGTGCAAATGATGTAATAGCTTCGGTCGACCTGACGTAGTCCACATCACATACAATGGGTTGCTGAAGTTTTCTCAACAATTCTGTTTAAAACCACTTTGCACAATACGATCGCATATACATTTAAAACCAGATATAACTGATTTTTTCCTTGATGATGCCAACCGAATCGCTGTGTTTATTTAAGGTGGCATGTTATTTTCTTCAAAAAATGTGTTTTGAGTTTTTTTCTTCAGAAAATGATACTTTGGTGTCTATTTTATCCGGTACTATAATTTATTTTGTCTAAAATACTTATTTCTCTGAAAATAAAGGAGTTTTTGGAGGACTGGTTTGACAGATTTTTTCCTAAGTCGCCAGACTTTCAACAGGCAGTTTCGCTAAGAAACACCCGCCATGTTGTACACCGATTGAAAGGTCAAGAAACGGTCTTGAAAGTAACCTATTTCCCACGTGGAAAAGTTCATTCACAAAGGCACAAGTGGCGCGAAAAGGGAGAGCATTTTTCATGCGGAAACGCGTTCTCATTGGCCCACAGCTTCGGCGTCAAACTTCAAACTCATTTTTCTCAAATGTTGAATTTCAGTAGGGGTGTGCATTTTGCTTTCGCAAATTTTTGTGGTAAACGTTGAGATAAAAAGATAAAAATAAGCGTGTGTAAGTAAAACTTGCCAAGAAGTGCAATAAAAGTGTTTTGAACAGTGTATCTCTCTTTGTTTTGGACCTATGTTGGTTTTAAGTGTGCTTTTTCTTACGCAAACCTTTTATGAATAATTTTCTCACATGCACAACTACCCAAACACGGTTGACTTATGCCTTTCTCATCTTACTGCACCCTATACACTCCGAAAATCATGTAAAAACACTTGCATTCATTCTAAACATCTTCCTTGCTCACACTAAGATGGGCAAAATAATTGTTTTTTTTTCGAAAAAAATATTTTCTATAAAAATACTTACCAAACCTTTGTTTTACAAGGAAATCACATAAAATTTAAAACAATAATTCACCTATATAGAAACAAACAGCACACCAAATTTCAAATTATTCCACCTGAATACTTTTTGAGATACAAAATTAAACGTAACATCATCATTTCTCCATGCCGCTAGCCACCTTCAACGTACAAGTACCTCGTGGATAAGAGAACATTCTACTTTCCCCTCATATCCCGTGTTACGTATTATCATGATGTTCGTCCACTCTTAGGCCTATTGCATTCGTGGAGCTTGTCGCGACTCGTACGGTTGGTGCAAAGCGTTGTGGGGATCGCAAGCTGAGCGCGGCCATAGGGATTGCTTCGACCAAAATTATCGTTCACAACCTGAAGACCGTATCGCCAACTGTGGAAAACGACTCCCTCGTCGTGAATCTCGATTCGCCGAAGCAAAGGATTGGCCAGGAAGGCCTTGTCATACCCCGTACGTGTATTCTGCCTTGAATCAATAAATTTTACCTCGTTACTAAGCGACAGTTGTAATGCCAGGAGTATATAATAATAATAATAATAATAATAATAATAATAATAATAATAATAATAATAATAATAATAATAATAATAATAATAATAATAATAATAAATATAATAATAATAATAATATTAATAATAATAATAATAATAATAATAATAATAATAATAATAATAATAATAATAATAATAATAATAATAATAATAATAATAATACTAATAATAATAATAATACTAATAATAATAATAATAATAATAATAATAATAATAATAATAATAATAATAATAATAATAATAATAATAATAATAATAATAATAATAATAATAATAATAATAATAATAATCATAATAATAATAATAATAATAATAATAATAATAATAATAATAATAATAATAATAATAATAATAATAATAATAATAATAATAATAATAATAATAATAATAATAATAATAATAATAATAATAATAATAATAATAATAATAATAATGATAATAATAATAATAATAATAATAATAATAATAATAATAGACCCTCACAATTTCGTTTCTCGTATTCTGTTCATCAAGGGAAGATGCTGAATGTGGTCGTTTGTGGTGTCATGTCCGCACAGAGCGCACACAACTAATTGGCTTCGTTGATTGGAGAACGGTCTCGATGAATGCCCACATGCGTTCTTGCGCAGCGTTGGCTTACGATCCGATTTGGCCAGCTTCGGATTACGCGACGTGGGATGCAGCGCGTCTGAGACAAATGAATTTCGATGTAGCCGGTTCCGGATACCGGAGCGCTGTGACACAGGATGCCGGAATGGTTCCTGACGGGACCCCGTGTTCTCGAGGGGTGAGTGGAAACGGCAATACCCGTAACCTCGCACCGTTTACTTTGATATTGATGGGCTGTTTTGTCTCTCACATTACTGGTTTGCCAATAGAATTAGTTTGGAATAATACTGGCTGGTTTTAGTAAACGGAATTTAACTGAGCCGGAAGAGAATAGAAACCGTCTGAGCCAAGAACAAGCAGCATCAGCTGAAGGAACTCTATCGTAAAATTAGCCGTGTATATAAAAGACGGAAAAATACTAGACTGATGTTAAATAGCACAATACCGAAATGTGATTTGTCGGTTATAAACCATGAAAGCGTTGAACGTAATTGGTCAATAATTAGTGCGGCTATGTATTGCCAATCTCTGATTGGTTCATTGTGCTCGTTTTTGATTGGTCCATCACACTCAGCTCAGTCATTGCGCGGTGTTCAGCCTCAATTGGAACTTGAATACCATTCCCGTGTATGCGAATTTTGCGATACGTGTATTCATTTATCGAAACCGGATTGAGTTGTTCAGTCAAGTGAAATTAAGTTAACTGCGATATGCTTTTGTTCGTTCAAATAATCACACCAAAGCCGTAGATTCGATGTATGTTTGCATGTATTTGTGGAATCATAAGCCACCCGATCCAGGCGAAGAGCCGCACAGTTAGAGACCACACGGGGGCTAATATACTGCCAGGTTGACTAGGCCTAGACAGGTATAAGAAATAAGAATGGTAATTAGAATCCAGTGTACTTTTGCGTGCTGTTCCGTGCGGTCGTATTTACAACGCGATGAACCTCATCGATCACATCTTACTTTCTTACTTTGTGCGACTATCTCCTCCTGGAGGATGAGTCGGCTTCAATGAAGGGTCTTGGGAATTTGGGTACAAAGCGGCGTCCCCAGCACCGCTCGGCGTTTGTTCGAGTCAGCTTCTCTAGCCTTTGCACAACCAAGTGCGACCTGCAAGGCAGCAGGGAGTTGTCAGAAGGAAGTGGTGTGCACCAACTAACCGTCTAAGAGACTACTCCAGATTTTTCCTCAGGGTTTTCTCCCGAAGCCTTTCCCGCGATCGGGTATCCAGCAAGGCAGCGGAGGTTTAAAATCAGGGTTTTCCTTTCCTTAGATGAAATGCCCTCCCAGGCTAACGAGCTCCATCTACCCGAAGTAAACTGGTTTTCAGGCACCAGTCACACGCCCTCGCCCCTTCTCCTGTTGGTAGAAGCAGTTCCACCGGGCTCGGCGAGCCACTCGTGCAGGCCAGAAGCCGGAATTGGTTGTCATAGGATATTTGAGACGCGCGCCATATGGGAGCATTTTATAGATAGTGGGAGCTTATCCCCACTGCCACCCCCGGCTACGACAACCTTTGAAATCGATTACATCTGGGCATATTTAAAGAGAAAACAGCTTAGTAATCTCTTTCGCCTTTTCCTTTCAATGTCGCACGCGCGGCTCAGATTCGCTACACACGTATGCATGCAATGTTTAACCACTGAGATCCAGGAATGCGTAAGAAATCCGGGTAACTTGTTCTGCCGGATATTGTACTATGAAGCAAAACTTCTTGGAGTTTCACTTTGCGGTTCAACGTCTTGTTTAGCGATATATCACTGCTAGTTCTACTCCGAGTTTCCAAGTTTCATTTATACACCGTACGAGGTTGATTGTTCCAAATGAAAGTGGTAAATTGAGGGTTTTGACATACTCTTACTTGATTTATTCATTTCACTTGGTTGAAATTCGATTTTTACTTTTTAAAACTTTACTCTTGACATTAACCTTTGGGAGAGCAAGTATTCGATCGGCCAATTTTGTGACAGTGAACCCAACGCAGCAAAGTCCGCATCTTTAACACCAACGTAAAAGCAGTCCTCCTCTACGGGTCCGAAACATGGCGGGTTACCCACAACATCACCAACAAGATACAAACATTTGTCAACAAGTGCTTCCGCCACATTCTTAACATCAGGTGTCCTGAGAAGATTTCAAACACAGACCTATGGCGTAGAACCAACCAGAACCCCGTTGATCAGGACATCAAGAAAAGAAAATGGGGGTGGATAGGTCACACACTCCGCAAACCAGCTGATAACGTCACTAGACAAGCACTAGACTGGAATCCACAAGGTAAAAGGAAAGTGGGACGACCCAAGCAATCGTGGAGAAGATCAGTCGTGAGTGAAGCGAAGGATGTCGGAATGACATGGACTCAGCTGAGGATAGCAGCCCAGGACAGAGTTCGCTGGCGTGGCGTTGTTGCAGCCCTATGCTCCAACAGGAGTTCACAGGAATAAGTCAAGTCAAGTCAAGAACCCATTAGCAGTTTTAGTTCAACCATGAGTGTGTGTCATTGCTTATTGCTAAATGTTGATCACACACTGATCACATACGAACTGTGCTGCCTGACTGGCCATCGCTCACGGTACGTGTCATGGGCAGATAATCACTAATGTTGTTGTTGTTGGCCTCCTTCCGGAGAAACAATGTCTCCCGCCGCGCTTGCAACGATAGGCAGAACTCTGTTGTAAATCACTAATGCATCGTCGTCAAAGTCCGCCATACGCTCAGCAAATTATACTTTTGGTCTTGAGGGCTTTTACAAAAACAATAATTGGGCCGACGTGATCTCTACATGCATAATACTACACAATCTTTCCCATCCTATGGCCTGAAACCTTCATCAAAATGCAACTTCAGTGTTATAAGAATATACCACATTCCAAGCAGAATTGCTACATGTTTTTCTTCGGTGATTCGTTCAAAACAGGCGTAAACTCAACAAGTCAAACAATTTGGGAATTAAATCTTGACGCTTTTATCCAAAATAATCTTAAAGATGCTCCAACATACTGGCGAAAATGACTTTGATTTACCCCAACGATGAGGATCATTCCATAGTTTCATATACTTTATTCAATTTTCTTATTCATTTACTATGATTTCTCAATGCCATTTTCAAGAATCCATGTGCACTAAACCCGTGGCTCGTGTGTGTTGTGTGTGGTGTGTTTCGTCAACCGCGTGTAAAATCGGTTCGATCTAAATCAGCTAACATTGTTGGCGTAACTGCTTCGAATCAACCGCCATTGTTTTACCGACAGATGTGTTACAATGGTTCGTGTGTTCCCGTGAATGTTGTCCGATCGAGGATTGCTTGTGATTGCATCGGGCCTGGGGTAAGTCACGCGTGGTTTGCTACCGTTCACCTGTTTTACTGATTTGGGAATTGACCGTACACGTTTCCTGCCTTGTGTTATGACTCAATGTTGCCGAGTTTACGGATAGATCGTAGTAGTTATCATGCCATTCAATGGCGATATCTTATGCGAGGCCACACTGTCAAACCTCAATTAAGTTGGGCGCTTATTCTTGAAACAATTGTCGTATTCATTCGTGTTTTGTCCGAAGAATTTAAAATTAGATTTTCCATTTTTCAAGCATACCATAGACTAGGAAGTTTGTGGTCTTGTTTCTTTGTTCCGCCATATTCATTCGTATGTATTTATGTAAACAGGGTCGCCTTACCTGCTGCATACAGCAGGGCGAGTAAGCGAAAACAAGCTACTGCTGGCCCAACTCTTCAAACTGTTTCTGACCCTTCCCTTCCACCATTTACTCCTAATAATACTCCGTCTGTCAACCCCAGCTTTAGAAAAGATCGCGCTGAACTTGTTGGAACATTCTCTCGTCGCGAATTTAGAGGTCACTTTCTGAATCCACGGACCTCTATTCACGTCAGAGCCAAATACCTTTTGATCGTGTACGCAATACAGAGCGTAGTGGCATGAGGAATGAATTTAAACGGAGCTTAAGACTAGACAGAGAAAGGTGGTGGCTAAATAAGGTCGAAGAAATGGAAATAGCAAATAATGCGGGTATCGTGCGAAAACTCTTCCATCTTATTCGATAGACGGGGCCTACGAAAAATCGAATGAGTGAGACTATCGCTGAATTAGACGGTACTCTTATCACTAATAAGAATCGCCGCATCTTACGCTGGGCCGAACATTTTGAAGAACAATTCAGCTGGTCGCCTGCAAAGGATTCATTGCTTCATTTGAAGCAGTGTGATCCTTGGTCTGTTAGCTTAGATCCCCCTAATGATTTACAAATTAAAGCATGTGTCGAATCCATGAAACGATTCAAAGCTGCTGGCCCCGATGACATACCGCCTGTTTTGTTCAACTAAGGTGGCTAAGTCCTAATCAGCACATTGGGTGATCTCCTCCGTGAAGTGTGGTTGTCAGAATCCGTCCCTCTGAGTTGGGGCGAATCGGTTATCATACCTATATTTAAAAAAGGTGTGCGAATCTCATGCTCTAATCACCGTGGGATATGTCTAACTCCCATCATTACGAGATTATTAGCGTTCATATGTCTTCGAAGATTAACATCGCCAAGGGAATCACAGATCCGAGAGCAGTAAGCTGGCCTCCAGCCTGGCAGAGGCTGTGTTGACCACATTTTTACTCTTCGACGGATCTTACAACTGCGGCACACTTATCGACAGCCGACAATAGCCAACTTTTTAGACTTCAAAGAAGCATTTGATTCAGTCGAACGAAATGTCCTGTTTAACACCTTGCTGTGCAAACGCGTTCCGCAAAAGTATCTCAACATACTACGTGCACTTTATGCTCATGCATCCGGATGCGTTAGGGTTCACAACGAACTCTCACTCAAATTCCACACCACAAGTGGCGTCCGACAAGGATGCCCGATTTCTCTTATTATGTTTAATTTTGTAATTGATGTCATCATCGAGTTATGATGATATAGCTCTGCTCTTCTAGGCATACACAGATGCACAGGCGATACTGAACAAGCTAGCTACTTTTGTGCCCGCAATTGGGATACATTTTGCACCCTTCAAGTGCAGTGTTCTGCTGCAGGACATCGATTTATCAAACAACACTTTGTTACTTGATAATCAGGTACTTGAAATTGTCGATCGTTTTACGTATCGCGGTAGTTGTATCAATAATTCTGCATCGTTAGACGACGAGGTCTCAGCACGCATTTCTAATGCGACCGTAGAATTCCGCAACCTAGGTCACCTCTGGCGCCAGAAAGGACTGTCTCTGCTACTCAAGGGTAGAGTCTATAAAGCGACAGTTCGGGCTGTGTTACTGTATGGGTGCGAAACCTGGACCTTACATAAATAACACATTCAGCGTCTTCAAGTATTTGACAACCGATTTCTCCGCAACATTCTATGAGTTAGCTGTTACAATCGCATACGCACCTACGCTCTCCGAAATAAGCTGTTCAGTAGTAATGTTGATATAGAGAAGCAGATCAACCTGCATAGGTTACGCTGGTTGGGTCACCTTTTACGGATGCCGGACCACCGATTTGCGAAATGTATTCTGTTTTCGACGCCACATCCCGATTGGCGTAAAACTGGTGGTGGCCAAACCGTCACATGGCATAGGCAGCTAAAATCCCTTACTCGTAACCTTTCCAAAGTCGGCACAGCACGTCTTCCAGGCTGCTGTCCCCGCAATCAGATATCACAATGGCAAATTACGATTCAGGATATGTCCCAAAACTGTGTTCAATGGCGGTCTTGCACTAAGCATCTGCTTGGAGTGTTTGATCAACCTTGTATGTTGTCAAGTGGAGTAACGAGGAATGCTTGTTACGATGCGTAGCAGTGAAAGCCGTAAGGAAGCTGACGTGCTGATGTTGCTTTACTCGTTCATGAAACTTGTTTGAATGCAGGTTCCATTCGAGGTGTAGGCACCTCTTCCCAGTTTGTTTGTGCTTACTCTTCTATAGAATCCGTAGCTATTTAAATCCCACCCCTCCCCATCTTTCAATATTTTACTTTTTCATGGTTGTATGACAGTTACGCATTCGGTACATGCTACCGGTGTAATGATGCCTCTGATTATGATGATGATGATGATGTCAAACTTGGCCAACCATAGGTGCTTATCAACTCACCATATCGTATAATGATGTAAAAGCTCGAACCGCGTGTTATTCCCAAGACTCATTCACAAATGTATCTGGTTTGCAACTCGTAGAAATTAGGCTACCCAATTACGACTGTTCGAAAGGTATTTAGACTCATCCGATGCTTAAGTCAGCGTGGATTGTTTATTTCTACTCACCCTACTTATGCTGTCCTCGTCAGCGGTTCCATTATAATAAGATTACTACTAGCATAATCAATTTCTTGCCGGTTACTTTCATCAATAATTACACAGCTTTTCTCTCATTAATCATGTTCAAGTTCGCACCATCCACGCAGCATGCTTCATCGCTCTTCAAAGTTGGGATTCATTACGTTTGCTGCCTAGTGAAGCATAGCATTGTCTCTCTTTCCCCCCCCTCATACTTCCTCTCTTTGACAGCACTGCAACAATCTTGGCCAATGTCACTGTTCCCCCGGTTTTCATCCTCCCCGTTGTGAAGCTGGTGGCGATGGTGGCAGTCTATTCAGCGGTCCCCCACCGAAAGGTTTGTTCTTTCCATCGTTTTCACTCCGCGCTTCATCACCAGTCGCACGTTTTCTCCTACGCTCCATCGTACACTCTGATTGACATTAGAGTTTGCCTTCATTATTTATTGGCTCATTTATTGGTGGGGCATAGAGGTTAGGACTGGGGAAGGAGCACTAAACCGTAAATGTGGAAACGGTCTGAAGGGTTAAATTACGACATACTCGCCACCTTCATCTGCTTACTTTTACTTTACTTTTGTGCGACTATCTCCTCCTGGAGGATGAGTCAGCTTCAATGAAGATTCTTGGGAATTTGGGTACAAAGCGGCGTCCCCATCACCATCATCTGCTGAGTTCAAGTGGTTTATTGCTAGGACATCTCCCGTGCTGGCTTTAATCTAGACGTGTTATTTAAGACAATAAAAATTCATCCGTGCTGCATAATGGCGGTTTCAAACAGTGAACGCTACTAGGAAATGGTTGCACCTCAATTACGGTCAACTGGGGCCACAAGGATCTTTCAACTAGTTTATTTTCGGCATCACAAGTCTAGGTGCTGGATTCAATTCAATGTTTTTCCGTTTGCTAAAGTGTGAAATAGCCCCCCGATTGTGTTCAAACCACACGGTGTAAAGCTTAAGCATTTTTATCCTATCAAGGTTCGATCAGTGCCCTGGACAATTCGCTTGTACTCTGTGTGTGACAGATCTCTGGCAGATCGTATCTACGCCTCTTGTGTAGAATGATTATAAAGTGTCCCTATAACGATGTGCAGCTAAATTTTTATTCCCAAGTACCATATGGCTTTCGAAATGTTTTCCGGAGGCTTCAGTCAAGGGACAGTATCTCTGGTAGTGTTGTCGTCGCTCGAGGTCGACCGCGAATGTACCTCATGCTCCGCAGCGTTCCAGATGACCAAAGTCCTCTTCGAGAGGAACAATCTCACCCGCAGCGCTCACAGTGTCAGGCAATACCCGACCGACAGTAGCTGAAAGCGGTATCTGCTTCTGTAAAGTACAAGTTTCGTTCGATTTTAGGCCTCTTACTTATGCGTGTCTCGGATTTGAACTTTCCTTTCTTCCATCTTAGATGCGATTATTCTCAATGGCTTGCCAGGTACCGTTCGACAATTTTTGTCGATATCAAATGTTTCCTCCGATTGAAGTTTAATCATGTTCACAATCTCTAGTTTCACCCACGAATCGTAGAACAAACTGATCCAAAGCCCGGTGCTAATATTCTAAGGCTTATGTTACGCATTCCTCTCTCAAAGTCTATTTATTAGTTCTACCACTTATACTATGAATCTGTTTCTTGCCAACATGAACACTGATTTCGTCTCTTAATTCATTTAGATCAAACAGGTAATGTTTGATTATCCAACAAACTGCATCGAATTGAATTTGCAGCCAGCACCTTCGCGCTCCTTAAAACTGCGTCATATTTCGATCATTCAACTTTTTATCCTTTCTGTTTTCTACTCCGCAGACACCCTTTTTGCTCTCCATATCCTCTTTGCTCTTTATGACGCAGCGCGCATCTCACCATCACGCAGCACAACCGTTCTTCAGCCTAGTCTCAAGTTGCCCTCGCTTTTACCCCCTTGGGGACCACCCGTTTGGTTCTATAATCGATCCCAATCTGGTCAATATAGCCACCGAGTCGAGGCTTTAACATCCACCCGCACCATCAGTACCACCGCTGTCTCACCTAGCCGAATCCCCGAGAAGCGACGAAGCTTTACACGTAAACCGAGGCCACGTTTGTGGAGACCGTCCAGACCGAGATTAATGCATTTCTATCCGGTTCTCCGGAACACAAGCGCCACGCTTGTCGAAACCACCACGCCCATAACACCGACAACAATTCAGGGTTTGTCTTCACTGCGCATGTTTCTGTTCGACCTGCACTTACTTACCTGTGGTTATGTTCCGTAATACGTCTGCACACTCGGTCGGTGTTACACCATTTTCTCTCGGTTTTTGTGGGTGGTGTTTGAGCTTCTGTGTGAATGGTTTTCCAAAACAAAACTCGGTAACGTGTCATTTCGTTGTTAGCGGTGCTATGCTGTTTGACCCTCGTGGATTGTGGAGCCTAATGGGTAAGTTTTGAAACTGGTGATGGTGATTTGCCCCAGTTAACTATATGAAAACATTAATCTTACACTGCAAGGTTGCGTCGGATAATCGTTCTCTCAAGTCTTTCGATGGTGTTCAGTAAGACTTAATGAGAAGTCGTTGACTCATTTGGAGTCAAGGCCTGCTCTTCCGTTTTGGTTGAACCACTGCATGATTTGTATTGTAAGATATGGGAACTAGAGGAGCTTCCACGCGACTGGGGCACTTCACTCTTGATCCCCATCTTGAAGAAAGGTAATGCCTCATTGTGCGACAACTACCGTGGCATCAGTCTGATCGACATCGCGGCGAAGGTTTTTGCAGTGATTCTCTTATGCCGCTTTACGAAAGAGAGGGATATACGTACACGAGTCAACCAAGGCGGTTTTCGTCGAGGTCGGGGCTGCGTCGACCAGCTGTTCACATTGCGTCGGATTCTGGAACATCGTTACCGCTATCAGCAGCCAACAACAGCTTGTTTCATCGACTTTGAAGCCGCCTTCGACTCCGTCGACCGAGATTCGCTGTGGAGTGTGATGCTGGCGGATGGTATGCCGGAGAAACTTGTGCGCATGATGCAAGCGTACTATTCATTCACGCAGAGCCGCGTACGCGCATATGGAATGGTGTCCTTCACGTTCCCCATTAGGACTGGTGTCCGGCAAGGGTGTCCTTTGTCCCTGTGCTATTCAACTTCGCGATCGATTGGACAATGAAGCAGGCGCTTTCAGATTACGCCGGTGTGATACTGAGTCCGAGCGTTTCGATTGCCGATTTGGAGTACGCCGACGACATCGTAATCTTGGGGGATGATCCTGAAACGCTTCAGACGACCCTGGAACGCCTCAGCTCATTTGCTTCTATGCTGGGGCGCAAAACACGCGCAAAACTAAGTATTTTACCACCGCCACTGGACCTCATCTGCCTCTCAAGATTGGTGGCGAGAACTTGGAGATGGTGAACACTTTTTGTTACCTTGGTTCGTGCGTGCTACCGTCAGGCCAAGCCAGGGATGAGATACCGACCCGTGTACAAGCTGCGCGCACGGCGTTTTCGCGACTACGTTGGGTTCTATTCAGCCGTAGAGAAATCAGCCGACGTACAAAGCTGCGCGTCTACAGAGCGGCGATTCGCCCAGTTCTCACTTATGGATGCGAGACGTGGCATGTGCGGGTGGAGGATATGCGGAAACTAGAGGTTTTCGACCACTGGTGTCTCCGACGCATCCTCAATGTTCGCTGGTATGAGCGGGTAACGAATAACGAGGTTCGCCACCGTTGTTTTGATATCCCTTACCTGAGTTCGATATTGCGGCAACACCGACTGAGATGGTTTGGCCACATCCTGAGACGCTCGGACGCTGAACTAACCAGGATGACACTATCGCCGACACCCTGTGCAGAATGGCGTTGTCGTAGCGGAGGACAAGTGAAGACTTGGCTCGCCACCGTGAGATCGGACGTGGAGCTGCTTGGCCTACGATCGGTTTACGGATGGCGCACGTGGGACCGGACCTGGCTTACAATCTGCGCGGATCTCGCTTCTAACCGCCGAGCGTGGGTGGCTGCAATCCGTGACGTCAACGAAGCCGACTCATCCTCAAGGAGGAGATAGTCGCACTAAAGTAAAGTAAAGTAATTACAACACTACACCGCGTATGTCAAATTTAGGAAAATCGTTTGCAACACTTTTCTAGAAATTCTTCGCTTGCTTGAGAAATACACAGCTCGTGAAAGACACTGTGTTTGTGAAAGCAAACAGAGAAGTCATCATCATTGACGGTATTACACCGGTAACAAGTGCTCAACTGCCATACAACCATGGGGATTGGTGGGGCTTTCAAAGTTACTGAACCAATGAAATATGAGCCATATATACACTAGGGTGAGGTGCCTACACCTGCAATCAAACATGCATTCATGCAAGTGTTGTGAACGAATGGAGCGACAGCAGCATGACAGTTTTGCGGCTTTTACTGTCATAAATCATAACAAGCTTTCCTCGCCGCTTAACTTAACAGACAAGATTAATCAAGCACTCCAAGATGATGTCTAAAAGACCGCCATTGAACACGATTTTGAGCCGTAGCACTAATGGTAAGAAGCCACTGCGAATGCTCATCTTTTGGACCCCAATCTGGGAGACGGGTCGCACTAACTGCAGCTAGTTTAACAGTCAAAGCTTTCACCTGCGTGGGTCAAGTCAGAGTCTGGTCACCCGTGCAACGACGCCATTCCGAGTTAGGAGTGGCAAATGAAACCGCATTAGGAAAAAGATGATTTCCCATTCGCAATATGTGGCATAACCAGCGAACTCTGTGTACGCTAACTTGTTTTTCGACGTCTATGTCGCTACCAAAGATGCTATTACGGATAGTTGCTTTACGTATCCGATGGTG
>JACCGJ010011786.1:0-11067 GCA_013407085.1 Atriophallophorus winterbourni | reverse complement strand
CATACATACATACATACATACACACATACACACATAGGGGATCTTTAACCAGAACTTTCGAGTTATATGGTAAGCAAATTCAGCGTTTCATTGCCGTGACATTTGGAAGGAGCACTGAAGCTTATATCATTCATCGACTTACCTGAGAAAAAACACGCAGTGATTTCGACCAACCACGTAGTCTGGCTCGATATCGGCGAACTCCCACGCCACGTTGTGGATATGCTTGAGCAACGGGTTTCCTCTCTGTGGAGAAGCATAACCACTGTCAAGGAAAGGCGACCTCAAAATCTCGAGGATAGACATCGGATATAAGGGGAAATTAGGTTTGCAGTTCAAATCACACGACCCATGAACGCACGAACCGTAGCTGATGAATGCAAGCCATTATCGATGAGAGCATCACAATACTTTGGTCTTTTATATGCTTGATCAAGAATCACTTTCTGATTCTGTATTTGAACATCGTGGTTCTTTATAAGAACCCTATATAACATTGTCATACAAGTTTAATTTTGTTTACCGCTTTTCCACTGTTTCAAGGCTCACTGAACCTGATCTTACTGTCTCCACCTGATGACGGCAAACACCCAGAAACCGGTAGTGGTGTGTAAGGGATGGGGATGTGAGCACCACAATACATTGGTCTTTTACATGCGAGTCGAGCGCTTGGCCATAATCACTTTATAAATCTGTATTGGAACATCGTGGTTCTTTGTAAGAACATTATATAACAGTGACATACAAGTTTAACTTTGTTCGAGCCATTATCATTAAAGCCATCGAGAAGCACCTGCCTGAAGTCAAGTAAATAGCCAAGCAACGTGAACCAGAACTAGCCGATAATCAACGGCTGAAAAAGAAAATAGGCGAGCAAAATATGAAAGAGGAATAACGGAGAGCATGTTGTAGATTCACTGTATGTAAATTCGTTGTAGTTGTTTCTTCCTTTCAAAATGCTACAATAATTTAGCTGTGATGGGCAATGAGCCTTTCGTGATGCATGGGATGCCAAAGGCGTTTAAATATACAATAAACGCGCATGAGCCTAATAAAACGTAAAGTATTTAGTGATCGTAAGATTGTATGTACAACCTCAATACGCAGCAAGATTTATCGCCGAATCGATGGAGTTCCTACGGGTTCACCTCTAGGACATTTATTGGTGGATGTTTTATGTCCGAGCTAGAACAAAAAGCACTTCAGGCGGTAAGTGAAAAACAATATACGTACGTACAATTTATGGATGATAACACATATTCGAAATAGGCAGTGAATATCGAAACCTAATTTTGATGACGCTCACGCTAACATGTTTTGCTTAATAACAGGATCAGTTGAAACATTGAATAGACGGGTTCATCGAAAATAACCAAGTGTTGGGATATAAATACATCTCATGAACGCAGTACCAATGAAGAACAACACGGATTTGTTATCAAGAGAAGTTGACCATTTCGTTTCATTAAACGACGAGTGCACGTAATTCCAGGAGGAATAACCTGTACCAACATTGTTAAGGAAGTCTTTATATAACCGACTTCCATATAAGGACGACGATTCTAGCGAACACTTAAGCAAAGGGGGGGCATTTCAGCCTAGGGAAAATACAACAAGTACATTTTCACAAATCAAGCGTGCGGTACATGCAAGCAAAATAATCCGAAGTACAAAATCTGAAATGAATGCGCAAACGAATCGTGAATTTAGGACATTACCGGCTCTAATCAATCCGAGATGACGTAGTTACGTAACGCAACTACCAGTCCATGAAAGAAGGCATCACAACAAAGTTTATCAAGATATAATTGTGAGAATCGAAGAAATAAGACAAGGAGTCATGATTCATCATTAGATTGCAAGTGGAATGAATACCTGACGATCATTCACAAGGATAGAATTGCCACCGGTTGATTTGGAGGATCTGAAATTTGAAAACAAGGATGAAATAATCGGGGGCAGAGAAAGTTGATTGCCGCGAGGTAGAAAAGTGCTCACGTTTTGTCTTTGGCTTCCAATGGCTTGATTGGCTCACGGCCAACAGAGACCGGGTTGACAGAGGATGTCTGCGATATCGCTTGTTTACACAAAGCTCCAAACGTGACACTGGACGATGTGGGATTGGCAACCGGGCGACACCAAGAACGAGGTATAGTGGATGATGATGTGGTGGCTTCTGTGATGGGTTTGTCTGTGAATCGCTGTGTGCTGATTACATCGCAGTCCAGATTGCCTTCACGGTAGGCTTTGAATAAGTTGAAGTCTTTCTAAAGTGCGCGTAGGGTACACGTATTAACAGATTGAATAAATACAAAAAACAGCAACGTATGCAATAGACAGCGTTTTATCGAAACAATTGTTCGTGATGGTAGTCTTTCCAATCCTGCAAACTACCGTTCAGCTAATTTCTATGCAACGACCAAGTATTTTGAGCACAATGTGACCAAGAAAATCGTTCAGCTCATTTAAACGCAAAATTTGAAGTCTGTGGCGCAGTGCGGTTCCCTTAACTTATATTCTTGCACAACCAACTTCCTAACGGGGTTTAATGATTGGACAGAATGGGTTGACGGAGGAGGTTGTATTCACCCAATGCTCAAAGCCTTTGGTCGAATTAACTAGTACTGACAATCGTAAAAACATCAGTGAAAAATTCACGGTATGGGTTGCAAGCCTTTGATGAACGTTATCTCAACACTATTGCTTGAGTTGAATGTCATCATCGAATACGAAACACAAATCTCAGTAAAAATTTTTTGAAACGACATACTCCTCAAAAAATAAGTTAACATGTATATAGTCAACTGTTCGGGCAATACGTTTTAGACGCAAAATCATCGTTTTTTCTAAAGCGGCTTTCTTTGCCACTCCGAATGACTTACAGGTAGTCAAACTCTAACTTGACAAACTGGCTGTATTCAGGGCGACCAGTTTCCGTGGTTTTGGTCCGAGCGATCCGATTTCGCAGCGGCTGCTCACCATTAGAGGTATAACTACGAATCGTGTTCAGCAGCGGTTTTGTATGAGACCTTTTCTTCGATTGGATGAATTTTGTGAGTTGACAAGTGGACACTGGTGAAAAAGGCTTGCTACGATGCATGGCCATTAAAAACGCAAATAAGTTTTCATGCTGGTACCACTCTATTCCTTTACCAAATTTCATTGAATGTATGTTAGATTCTAGGTATAGGCATCTCATCCCACTGTGATTGTACTCACTCCTCCAGGCTCGCAGCTTTTCAAGTGCCGCTCTTCCCGATAAATTCAAGGTTTAATGGCGTCACGGCTTTAGTACAAGCAACCGCTCAGAACCTTAGATTAATGCAATATTGTAATGATGATGACCCAGTTAACGCAAACGAAAATTGAAGCATCGTGAAGGAGTGGAGTAAAATGAGTAGGTCGGCTTCCAACAGGCTTCCGCACAAGCAACTGGTCTCTTATCTCAGTATCATTTTTTTATTGACTAAGGTATTAATCACAAGAGCAACCAGGTATTACCAGCTAAACGAATGAACAATTGTTTACTTCAAAAATAAAAATGAGGACAACGCTTACGTTTTGATCTTCCAACGAATCATCAATAATGTCTTCAGTTTGTTCAGACATGAGACCGATTGTAGAACGTACTGAAAATAAAAAGAAAACACCGTAAACTAAAAACACAGATTTTCTTTCGATTTGGGTGGAAATAGGATCACGTATAGCATAATGAAACGACCTCGGAGAAAGAACAATCACTTCATCGCCACTGCGTATTCATGAATAATAAAAACCATAAAAAATAAACAAAGCATTACATATATTGAGCCGTTCTGTGGAAGCACAAGGCTATCTTGCGAACCTGGAATTTGCTTACGATAAATCCTCACATCCAAGAGACTACCAGAAAATTAGACTAGTGCTTGTTACTTCTACGTTCAGAGCCTGTGTCGATGATCCGCAGACAGCTTTAAAATCGATTGACTGACGGTAGCGCACTGGTGATAAGAACGCAGACTAAATTCAGAAAAGGGGTGGGAAAAGCTATATTTGTGAGCGCCCGAGGAGTTTATTCGGTCTAAACAATTTGACTTTTAAGTTACGATGCGAAGCATACTCGTGTTTAACTGCTTCTAGCAACAGGAGAATGGGCGATGAGGAGTGACTGGCCCCTGAAAACCAGTTTGCTTCGGGTAGATGGAGCACGTTAGCCTGGAAGGGCATTTCATCCAGGCTAAGGAAAACCCTGATTTTAAACCTCCGCTGCCTTGTGGGATACCCGATCGCGGGAAAGGCTTCGGGAGAAAACCCTGAGGAAACATCTGGAGCAGAGTCTCGTAGGCGGTTAGTTGGTGCACATTCCTTTTTTCTGGCAACTCCTTGCTGCCTTGCACGTCGCAATTCGTTGTACAAAGGCTAGAGAAGCGGACTCGAACAAATGCCGAGTGGTGCTGGGACGCCGCACCTGAATCTTCAAAATAGCCGACTCATCCTCCAGGAGGAGATAGTGGCACAAAATTAAAAGTAAAGTATAACCGTCATTCTCATTTAAAAAGGAAACACATAAATATCGACTTTAAATTTATTGACACAAGTCACACAAAAGCTACTGTGACAAACTTTCGAATGAGAAGCACACGCAATAAAAATAGCGACAGCAGTCCATTCTGGGGCGCAAACATAGTTCTTCTTCATAGCCAGCTTGTCCTGGACCAAGCCAATCACAGTAGATGAGGTTGAAACGCAGCAGATAAATTCGAATGATGCCCACCGCCCAGTTACTTCGAAAGAAGTTTCGCTGATGATGTCATCTAGTTTGATGACGAAACGTCCACAATCAATCATACCAGCTCGGAGAACAACTATGAACTACAACCAAAGAAACTCATCGGGCACCCGAAAATCATCACATGACTGTATGATACTCAAGAATAAAAAGCCGTTCAAAGATGTGTGTATATTTGAAAAATACAAAGATGTATAAGAGAAAGAAGAAGAAAGCAGCAAAATGCACAAAAAAGAAGTAATCATGTTTGAGAATCAAAATAAACCGGATTGCGAGTCCCGTTGAACAGCGGCAATGGAAGTGCAAGGTCTTCGACCGATTCCATTTCGTCTACACCAAAATCAGACGGCAGGTGTCGGCGAAGGTTGCCATCGCCGTCGCGATAGATCAAACTCAATTTGCGAACAAATTCCGTGAGAAACAGGTTACCTCCGTGGCGATCGATCAGCTCGTAGCATCTGTGAATCGAATGCAAAGTAAACAAAGTAAGAACAATACCGGCGGAGAACACTGATGTATCAAAGGCGATATTTTTCCCATACAAAACCCTAATAAGCCCGAATTCGTGAGTACAAAACAGCACGTGTGTTCTGGGTTCACTCGCCGGACAGGGACCTATTTCAGATCTGCGTCTGGTGAGTAATTTCAACTAAGTAAAATCGAAGCATCCATGGTTCGCATCGATCGAATGAGGTCAACAATGGAAAATGCGAATTCGCATGAATTTCCATCACAGACACTTAATTCACCACCAATATCTACGCTCATTAGGTAGAACAGTACGACCAGGATCCGCATACCTCAAACATTGGAGAAAAGGTAAACAAAGTGTTCAAGCCCGTAGGTTTAACCCTACCTACATGTGAGGGGGCACATGTGATTGGACAGGTTGGTCGTTCCAGTCCGAGCAAAAGAGTGGATTACATGTTCATAACAATTTCCAAAGTGTTCAATCGCTGCTGCATTCAAAACAGCAAACTTCATGAAAGACACATGGATCGACCACTGGATTGCCCCTGCACGAACGGTAGTTTTCTCATGATAGGCAAATGCACGTGTCAAGAATTGTATACTGGGATGACGAAATTCACGCTAAACCAACTAAGATAGAAGTTGGGACGCGTACAGCGTAAACCACGTGAACTTGATAAAACGGGTTGATAAGTCAGAACCAAACTCAACGATTAGACTATGATGGCTAAAAGCCCACGAAAAGCCGGGTAAGTAGATCGTTGTTTAGAAAGTGTACAACTTTGGTTGAGTGTTTTGGTGTTGTTGAATGGCATTAAATCTACGTCAGGTTGTGCATGCATATACCCCTATCTATCTATCCAAATTATCTATCTATCTATCTATCTGTCTGTCTGTCTGTCTATCAATGTATCTATATGAATGAATACTTGTGGCGGGTTTTATTGAGTAAAATGAGGAATTAAATTACTTGCCAGTGGTATTACATTAAACTAATAGTGTGGTAGTATTAGCTCTCGTGGCCATCACAAAAGGACGGTCAAACATACATATTCGTCCTGCCGGCATGCAACCAGACGGGAAAGAGGCGATTCATTCACGAAACAATGTTTCATATAACATAGGAATTGAACAAATTTCGCTCACAGATTTTCAAATTTCGCCAAAGTATCCACAGTGTAATCCAGCGACCCCAGGGCGGCCATGTGTCGCACACACTGGCGTTTCAGCGCGTTGTTCGTGGTCCGCTGTGCCAGTATGCTCATCACTTGAGTGTCCTCGGGGAAAGCGCGGATAGAGCGCACGATCGGGAAACTGAACTTGCCTTCGGTGAGATCATCGGCGTAGGTTTTGGACCGGTGATACTAAATAACAAGGGAAATATGAGAAAAGCCGAACCGCAGAAGACACACTCGACATTGATAAACTGTTATTTTGAGTACAAGGGGAAGAATTAAGTCACTACAGTAGATATTCTGTGTTAGTAGCATTTGAAACAATCACTTCTGTTTGGCTGAATATCTATCATCATAACAGAAAACATTATACCGTTAGCACGTAACGAATAATTAACTGCCACACAACCATGAAGAAGTAAAATCATAAAAGATGGGGAAGGGTGGGACTTAAGTAGCTACGGATTCTATAGGAGAGTATGCATTCCCAATTCCTATTTAACTTTGCGATTGACGATGTCATGAAAGCAGCAACAGCCCAGCTACCGAATTGTGGGATCGACCTGCTCCCCGGTCATCGAGTTATGGATCTGGACTATGCTGACGACATTGCTCTCCTCGGAGAGGATGCTTGCGCCATACAAAGCGCTTTGGATTTACTCGTTGATCAGTTGTCGCTGTATGGATTACATTTCTCTCCGTCAAAATGCAAAGTGTTCCTACAGGATTGGACGGACCCAACACTTGATTTGACGATCGAAAACGATAAACTTGAAGTGACTGACAGATTCACCTACCTAGGGAGCTGCATCACCACTGGGGGCTATATCGAAGCTGAAAGCACAGCACGGATTGCAAGAGCACGCCATGCTTTCGCTGGGCTACGGCATCTGTGGCGCCGACGCGATGTTGGATTACGCTTGAAGGGCAGAGTGTACCAGGCCACCGTACGAGCAGTTCTACTGTATGGCTGCGAGACGTGGACGCTGCGACAAGCCGATAGTCAACGATTATCGACGTTTGATCATCGCTGCCTGCGGAGTATAGCTCGTTTAAACTGGCAACAGAAAGTCAAAAATGATGACGCCAGGAAGGCAGTCCTCGGCGATCGCTCTGTGCCACTCTCCGATCATATATCCATGTGCCAGCTGAGATGGCTGGGGCACGTTCTCCGTATGGATGAGCGACGCCTTCCTCGCCTAGCTCTTTTTGCTCTCGCTGGACCTGATTGGAAACGTCGCCGTGGAGGACAAAGGAATACCTGGCGGAAGACTCTCAAGCGTCTAACAGCCCCACTAGCCATCGTGGGAACATCGCGCTTACCCGGGTGGGGTCCGAAGGACCGTGAAGATATGTGGCTGATAACACCCAGTGTGATGGCAAAAGAAAGGAACCAGTGGCGAGAATCCTGCCGTGCCTGTGTTCCCGTTTATCAATGACCCTCCCCTCCCTTTTTCCAAAAAAGATCAAAAACGGCATGTGTAAACAGACAGACAAAAAAATCCCCCTCTTTTTCCTTTTTCTTTCATCATGTACCTTCTTCATGGTATACTTGTTGGCACATCGTCTGTAAAGACTTGTGTGATAATAATAATAAATAATAATAATGCACAAACAAACTGGGAAGAGGTGCCTACACCTCCGCGAAGAGTAAAAATGTGGTCGACACAGCCTCTGCCAGGCCGGAAGTAAGCTTGCTGCTCTCGGATCTGTGATTCCCTATGCGATGTTAATCTTCGAAGGTATATAGACGCTAATAATCTCGTAATGATGGAAATGAGACTTAGCCCGCGGTGATTAGAGCAGGAGCTTCGCACACCTTTTTTAAATATAGGTATGATAACCGATTCGCCCCAACTCGGAGGGACGGATTCTGATAACCACACTTCACGGACGAGATCGCCTAGTGTGCTGATTAGGACTTGGCCACCTTCTTTGAACAAGATAGGTGGTATGTCATCGGGGCCAGCAGCTTTGAATCGTTTCATGGATTCGATACATTATTTAATTTCTAAATCATTAGGGGGATCTACGCTAACAGGCCAAGGATCACACTGCCTCAAGTGAGGAAATGATTCTGTTGCAGGCGACCAGCCGAACTGTTCTTCAAAATGTTCGGCCCACCGTGAGAGGCGGCGATTCTTATTAGTGATAAGAGTAGCGTCTATTTCAGCGATAGTCTCACTCACTCCTTTTTTCGTAGGCCCGGTCGATCGAATAAGTTGGAAGAGTTTTCGCACGTTACCTATATACAGTGCAGTCAAGCGAGATTAGCTGTCGTGAAGGGAGGCTGAAGTTAATTGACTTGGGAATGTGGTAGACACCGCAATATAATTGGTCGGTGCACCAAGCAAAGAGGCTTGGTCTATGAAGAACTAAGAGGAAAGAAATCTATCCCGCACACAACGTCTACGAAAACGAATCATTAGAAGCCACAGGTGGTTTGCATGTCTGGCTCAATATGTATTATTCACGGCATTGACGAACACCAAATCCGTCGATATGTAATGTCAACTGCGAACAAAGAATGCAGGTACGTGTGTGACCGCAAGCCCGGATCCAGACAAAGTAACGCACAGTTGAAGACTGCACGTAGGCCAAAGTACTGTCAGGTGGCCCAGAAATAAACAGATACACGAATAAGACTTCCGTGTGATTCTCCAATTGCAGATCCGAGCAATTCACGAACAAATTGAGTGGTGTATCGAACTATACTGAGATACAGAGATGCGAACAAAACTCACGGAGGGGTCAACGAGGTTGATATAATCATCGCGTATTTGGAAGAATAATCCCAAACAGTCAAGTAAAGGTTTGTAGTTCCTGAAGGGAAACAGAAAGTTTCAGGGTTGCACATACATCATTTGATTGGATAAACAGTAAAACCACGCCGCACTGACACTTACTCTTTGTTCTCCGAAAATAACTGCATCAAACGGACCGCCAGCAAAAATAGACCCCCGGTCTCTGTCAATCAGAATGGGTAACATAAAATGGCAAATAAATCGAAGTAGATGAAAAGTAAATATGATGGGGTGAGTGATTGTTTAAACTATTTGAGAAAGTAGGATTGCGTTGTATACTCAAACTTTAAAGATAGCATCACACTACACTGAACATTAGCGACGGATGTGCAATCGTGCAGCACTTCTGAGCTGTACCGTTAACATCGTGCTAAATTGATTTGCGACCGGTAGTGAGCTGCATGCGAATACACGCTGGAGTCTCACTGCCATTGCTACTTTCCTTTACATATCTGTCTAGACCTGAGTAACCTGACAGTATCTTAGCCCACCTGCAGGATATGACTATTCGGCACTTTGCCTGGATCAGGCTTGTAAATTCATACATACAGTAGCGACACGTGGATACTTAAAGTACGATCCATGAAGAGCGCCTTTCAAAAGTGATATTGTCACTAACAAATGGTATGGTATGATGGTATGAAAGCACAAGCCTGAACCAGGCAGTGCCGTACAGTCAGAGACTGCACGTGGGCTAAGATACCGTCAGGTTGCCCAGGCCTAGACAGATATGAGGGGGGAATAGAAATGGTAGTGAGACTCCAGCGTGTTTCAGCATGAAGCTCATTACCGTTGACCAATCAATTTTGCATGATGTTAGCCGCACAGCATAGAAATGCTGCACGATTGCAAACAAGATTACAAATAAGAAAGCGTAGATACGTCTCCACAGGAGCTCAAGTCTCGCGGTAGCAACAACATCGTAGAACGTTTGTTCTAGTGAAATAAAGTTTCAGAATCGTCAGCCAAATCGACAAGCTTTTCCACCTTGTGGAATTATTTCTTCCAGGGAAGGAAATGTAATTATCGGCAAAAACAAGAAGAATCAAAACAGAAGTTCGTCCAGAATTGAGGCAGCATGTTGCCAGATCGATTGAGACAATAATAGCGGCAATAATATCCCGAGGGGCGAGTATTACGTCGGAAACGGCTTCTACTCTATTTACCACATAAAGTATTATAATGAAACCACTGACAAATGAATGCCACCAAATGTGTATTCCTTGCTTTTTCGGTCGTTATGAGGCCTTGTGGCCAGTACTCATTTCTGATTTCTTAACCTCAAAGTTGTACCGGTGATAAGGTTGTGGCAGCAGGACAGGATGCGAAGCTGTTGTAATTATAAATCTCACAACCTATTTTGGTATGCATGAAATCACAAGCCGGATGTAGGCAACGCACCGCACAGTCATAGACTGCACGTGGATTAAGATACTGTCAGGTTGATGAGGTCAGGACAGATAGGAGAAAGAAAAACAGAAATGGTAGTGAGACACCAGGGTGTTTTCGCATGTAGCTCACTACCGGTGCCAAATTTAGTTAGCACGCTGTTACATTCACAGCACACAAATACTGCACCGTTGCACGGCCATGCACAACCTTGTTGATACCATTTTTACACCTGGGTATAGTGGCGATCTGGGTTAAGCACGTATACCAAAATGTGAAACTGGGCGAATTCGAAATTACACTGTCCGAAGAAAAGTCAAACTTCAGATAAGCTGTGGCAGCATTGAAGCGCGCGTTCCAGTCTTGTTACGTTTTTAGTATTAAAATTTTCAATTTTCCATCTACACACGCACAACGTAATAATCGCAACGTGTGATGTAATAACGCACTAATAGCATTG
>JACCGJ010011785.1:0-11797 GCA_013407085.1 Atriophallophorus winterbourni | reverse complement strand
ATTGTGAATACGCGCTAAATGCACGAAGAGCGAGCTGCCATACGTTTCCGAGCAGCTTTGAACCATCAAAATCACTGATGAGAGTATCGGTTATGCAGACCGCATTAAAAGCAAGTCCTGTCCGTGTCACATTCATCGAAAGAAGTGGAACAATGATTGCCGTTGCTTACAACTTCTTTATATGTATGTATGAAATTACAGGCCTGATCCAGGTAAAGTGCCGCACAGTAAAGGACTGCACGTGGGCTAAGATACTGTCAGGTTGCCCAGGCCTAGACAGATATGAGGAAGAAAAAAGAACAGGAAATGGTGGTGAGACTCCAGCCTGTTTCAGCATGCAGCTCACTACCTCTGACCAATCAATTTAACACGTTGTTAGCTGCATGATTGCACATCCGTGCGCAAACTTAGGTAGACATAAGGGGAAGAGTTTAATGACGTCAGCATGGTTCCATCTGCAGCGCAGTATCATTAGCAAATCAATTTAACATGGTTTACCTGTGCAGTACACAAATACTACTCGATTGCAATTTCGTGCAACGCCCATGGAATCGCATCGGGATTAACACATGGCTACCATTTCAGACATGCTCGAGGGGGCGACTACAAAGCATGCTAGCGAATTTCCACCAAGCGAACGGCGCATAAAAATACAAAATTCCTACTGATAATCCAACAGAAGGAATGTCTTGACTGCAAACTTATCAATACAACTTTCACGCGATTAAATAGCAGAGGAATGCAGCATGCGCAAAGCCAAATAGCGTACCGAATGTTCTTTATTCAAATGACGAATCACCGCATCCGTGAGCATTTCCCATCCTTGATCCTTGTGTGAATTCGGCGACGATGCTCTCACGGTTAGCACAGCATTGAGCAGCAGAACCCCTTGTCGAGCCCACCCACTCAAATCACCGTGCTTAGGAGGCCATGCCACACTGGGATCAAGCTGTGAACCGATTTCTTTGTACATGTTGACGAGGCTTGGGGGTGGAGGCTGAGGACGCTGAACCGAGAAGGCCAGCCCATGAGCTTGATTCGGGCCATGGTATGGGTCTTGACCGAGAATGACCACGCGAATACTGCATGGCGGGCAAAGTTCACTCCAAGTGAATACCTGTTGAGGGAAAATAAGTGTTCTTAACGAAGAGGATTAGTGATTGGTGCGGTAAATGCAAATGAAACCTGAACCAAACTTTTACGTCTCTGGAAACGAATTCATGGTTGAGCAGTCGTTCATTGTAGTTCGAAAAATATCGGGATAAGTGACTCCATGTAACTGATTAGATCAAAAGGCTTGTTGAAGACCACAAGTGGACAAAAGATGCGCAGTATTATGGAGTATGGTTGTCAAAATTTTATATAAGAACAGTGCCGTCCATTTAACGACAGCGCCGCTAAATATGCAGCTCACTACCGGGGGCCAATCAATTTAGCACAGTTAGCCTCATAGCACAGAAGTACTGCACGATTGAACATCCATAATAACTATCTTACATGGATCCAAGGTTGTCACAGTCGGAGCGGTTCTGGGGATATGCATGCATGCAAGAAAGCACAAGCCTGATCCTGACAAAGTGCCGCACCGTCATTGACTGCACGTAGGCTAAGATACTGTAAGGTCGCCCAGGTCTAGACAGATATGAGATGGAAAATAGAAATGGATGTGTTTCAGTATGCAACTCACTACCGGTGGCCAGTCAATTTAGCACGATGTTAGCAGCACAGTACAAAGTACCGCAAGATTGCACGCCGGTTCTAGGGATAATCTCCCAATAACAAAATGCTCTAATGGCCAGCGTCTCTTATACATACTGCAACCAAGTCCAGCTCCTGGTCTGCACGCGTGGTCCTGTGTGACCTGGTAGAACTGCTTCTACTGACACGAGAAGGGGCGAAGGCGGCTGACTGGCCGCTCAAAACCAGCTTGCTTTGGGCAGGTGGAGCTCGTAATTCCATAAAGGCGGTCCACTAGGGGAAGGAGATTGAAAAACCCTGTAAATAAAAAGCAAGGCAGTGCGGATAATAAAATTGGAAAAGATGAAGCTTCAAGGGAGGAAGCCTGCAGTGTATTCAAATTTAGTCCTGAGATGAACAGAAAGAGAGACAGGATCGGGTGGTAAAAAAGGGCGACGTAGAGTGAGGTTGGTGAAAGGGGGGGTGGGCGATGGGGCAAAAGTGTGCGGAATGGGAAAACAGCGAGGTATAGGCGTGGGGGTAGGAGGGGGTTGTGGGGTGGGGAGGGTAAGGGAGACGGTGGGAGGGTAGGGGTGGGGGGGAGGGAGGCGGGGGAGGAGGTATGGGCGGGGGGTGGAGTGAGGGGGGGGGGAGTGACCGGGTGGGAGTTTGGAGAAGGGGGGGCAATCTGAGGTTGGGGGAGGAGGGAGGGGGGGGCAGGGGGTTTTGATGAGTGGGATGGGGTGGGAGTGAGGGTAGGGAGGGCTAGAGGAGGAAAGTAAGGAGAAAAAGAAAGGATGAGCCTTAGCGGGGTGGAAAGAGAACTGAGAGGTGTGGGAGTCAGAGTTAGGGGGAACTAGAATACGCGTGGGGTGCTGTTTTGTACTGGTGATTAGTATAGATTAGTTACGGTACAAAACGTGATCTTCTGCATACCCATCTTCCTGTTGCCCTGCTTCTATTCTTCGGATCTTTTTTTCCCATGTTGAAACTGCCCTGCGTTACATCTCTCAACCGTGCCCCACCATAATGGAGAGGACACTCCATTCCGCTTCTATGGATAAGAACACGGGAAGCAGCACGTACCCGTTAAAAGCTATGGATCATCTAGTGTAGAGCTCAGCGCCTGGGGCTGCATCCGACGGTGGGAGATATGTTCAGGTCTCATTGGACGGCTACCGCCCGCCTCAAGATGAGCAGCCCCCAGTCAATAAGGCGCCGTCTCGCCACGCTTTGCTATCCTTATTTGATGCATGGGGATTAGGAATTAACCGACAAGCAGCGACAAAGATCAGCTCTAAAACTGTGACCATGGAACGTCCGATCCATGCACGCACGATATTGAAGCTCTAATATCAGAGGCGTAAGAAAATCAGTTGTGAATAACCATGAGCTAAAAAGGCTGAAAGTCGACGCGCTTACCAGACACTGGTATGCTAACAGAAAGTGATCACACATTTTTGGAAAGGAAGGTGCTCTGGTGGAGTTGGATTTGCCGTGCAAAACAGCCTACTGAATACAGCAGAGCCAAGAGGCAGGAGAGCGCACGGATTTGGACTCTAAATCTGAAGTGCATGACTGGTACCATTATGTTGGTCAACGTTCATGCACTGAGGCTCTCTGCGACGACTGATGAAAAAGGCGCTTTTATCATAATCTCGCAACATTCATCAAAAACGTGTCAATAAAAGCAGTCTAGTGGTATTGCGTGAGTTCAATGCCATCGTTGGTGTAGATTGCGAGTCTTGACAAAACTTTCTCGTAAGCTTCAAGGGTAGGTAAAACCAATGAAAGTGGTTAACGCCTATTAGAACTGTGCACACAGTTCAGTCTTTGTGTCAGTAACACTTTCTTTTAAACAAAACCACCGCATAAAGTCCCTTGGAAACATCCCCGCTCTGAGCAGTGGCATCAGCTTGATTTTATTCTTGTTAGGCACATTAATATAGGAAGCGTGCTCTTCACCAGATAATATCAAAGCGCAGAGTGCGACACTGACCATTCGCTGGTTTTTGCAAATCGGAAGTTTTGCAGTGGAGATCTTACAGCACCAAATTGTCTACTAAGTCAAGGATAGACGTCACTCGCATGCCGGTACCTAATCTAGCTGCGCGATTTGCGGAGGCCTTCACAGCAGAGTTCAACAAAACAAGCTCGGTTTCAGAAAACTGGGAATCGATAAAAAGTTTCATATGCCGAGTCACGCTTTTCACTTTCGGTCCGAAGAAAGCTCGAACGAGCGAATGGTTCGAAGCAAAAGCTTCTGAGAAGACTGCTGTGTTGGATGAGAAACGGTCAGCATTCTTGAGGTTCAAAGGTATGCCAACAGATGAAAACGTACGACTTCTAAGAACCGGTAGAAATAAGCTCCAACAGACTGCAAGACGATGTGCAAATGACTATTGGACTAAAATGAGCCTCAATATTCAAAAGAAATCAAGAGAGCCATTGGTCCAAACAAACTTAAAACGGCTCCCATTAAGTCTGTATCTGGCAACCCGATTGTCGCAAAACTCAACAGATGGAAAGATGGGTAGAGCAATTCTCCTCTCTCTACTCTAGGGACATTACGGATTTACCGTATGTACTTAAAAATGTCGAGCGGATGCCGACCAATGAATATCTAGAAACTCCCCCTACTCTTGATGAGCTCAATAGGGTAACCGACCGCTTAGCGAATGGGAAGGTCCTTTGTGACGACGGAATTCCACCTGAGCTTATCAAATGCTGTAGAGCAGCATTATTACAACCTATTCACCATATGCTTCTTGAGTGCTGACAAGAGGATTGTGTTTCAAAAGAGATGTGAGACACAAAGATCATCACGCTAATTAAGAATAAATCACGCTATTTAAGAATAAAGGAGACTGCAACAATTACAGAGGAATCTTCCTTCTGAATGTTGTAGGCAAATTGTTTGCTAAAGTCTTACAGATCCGGCTAAAAGTTTTAGCTGATAGAATTTACTCCGAATCTCAATGTGGCTTCCGTGAGGGAAGATCAACCGTTGACTTGATTTTCTCCCTGAGACAACTTCAAGAAAATTGAAGGCCACGCGCATGTCATTATACGCTGTTTTATGGATTTAACGAAGGCATTCGACGTCAGCAGCGAGGGCTTTTCAAAACTCTTGACCTGATAGGCTGTTCCCCGAGACTGCTCAAAATCTTTATTTCGTTCCACTCTGGCATGAAGGGCCCAGTCCATTTAAACTGTCGCAGTTCATAATCCTTTGAAACTCACCGAAGCTTTTGTTTCATATAAATGTTTCACAGTGAAATGCCGTCAGAGGGTATAGGATCATATAAAGCATTATCACAAATAAAGTCACGTACAATACGACCGGTTCGACTACTGAAAAATGTGTAAGTAGCTTAAATAGTTGAATTAGCAGAAAACATATTACGCATTAACCAACCTGATCTTTAGGAGGGTAGATGGGAGTGTTTCGAGCTCGTTCTGCAGCGACAAAGTCTGCCAGTTTCTGAAACTTTTCACTCTGCAGTTGCGGTTCCAGGATGGAAACCCATTCGACATGAAGACCTTGCACTAAATCTAAAACCGAGCGAGTTGGCCGAGTTGCCAATTTCCGTTTGAATTCAGCTACATTTTTGTTAATCGATTCCCGGCCATTTATATGTGACGAGCCGTTTGAGATGATCGACGTTTGCAATTGAGCGTGATCTTTTCCGTTAATGGACGCTGCATTGTGAAGGGAACCATCCGAAATAACTCAACAGAAGCATGATGAAACGAAATTGAACAAACTAGAATAAGCGCATGAAGTGTGATACTTTTGTTATGTATAAACAGTATGAGCGCTTGACAATGAATCACTCTGTGATTCTTTAGTTGAACCGGTTCGTTGACGTAAAAGTCTCAATTTGTCTTAAGGGTAACCAAACCTTATCTCACTAACTCCACTTGATGACGCCAAACAGCTAGAAATCGATATTATGTATGAGCGCTACATAGAAGCAAAACAATATTTTGGCGTCCATAAGCTCTGTATCTCAAAGTTATAGGATTCAAATCGTTACGGCTGGGTTAGATAACAAACACGACATTGTAGCTGCAGAATTAATAACTATCATTGCTATTGTAAGCCTCCTCCGGTTGATGTCGACCATTTTTTACATTGTATGTATGCATGTATGTATGAGAGCACAAATCTGATCCAGGTAAAGTATCGCACAGTTATAGACTGCACGTAGGGTAAGATACTGTCGGGTTGCCCAGGACTAGATGATAAAGAAAATACTAATGGTAGTGAAAACGCTGCGTTTTCAGTATGCAGCTCACTACCGGTGGTCAATCAATTTAGAAGTGTTAGCCGTACAACACAGAAGTACTGTACGATTGCACATCCATGCAGATGAAACGAAACATTAAAAGCGAAAGATAGTTTCATGGTTCACAGGTTCTCGAATTACTAAACAGGTCGATTCGGAGGGAACAATCTGTCCCACATCACTCACAGCCCAAGGGAGTACTCGGTGGATCAACGCCAGTTGCACGCTGACGGCGTGATCTACTATCAGCAGCCGAGAGTAGTATCGGCTCCAAAATTAATTACCGTATTCATGCGTAACCGTAATTATTCGGTGAGTAACATAGCACCGTTTAATATAGTCAATAATGTGTTTTGATTTTGCTTAGTCCCTAATCTTTACCAGTATACAATTTATAAACTCGAAATAATCTACTACCAAATGGAAACCACGGAGTACAGGATCATCAATCCTATTCAGGGTGCGTTTTTATTTCAGTCACAAGGCAGCGGGCATTTTACCCGAGTTTTGATTTCGCCATTTGCTTCAACTGCCGGTTATATAGGAAGAACGTTTAGGGGAATTCTAATGATAAATTTAGCACAGTTGACTGGTACGCGAAAGCGTAAAAGAGAATTATATCTCATACATTTCTCAGCAGTGGAATCCGTTTTTGATCGCTTGCTCGGGACATCGTCCTCCAACACCTTTGGTGCTTCTTTTTTTCTGTCGTCGGAATCTTTTTCAACTCTACCGTTTTGTTGCGAGCCTAATTGTTTGGGGTTGAAAAACGCCGTTAGGGGTTTTTGATTTGATGGTAATTTAGGCATGAGCTGAAACAGAATGGTTAAAGATTGATTGAAAAAAAGAGAATATAGACATCCGGAAATGGACGAAGCAACAAACGTAAAAAAAATCAAAGGTGAAACGCATAATTTGACTACAAAGTTGACAACTTTGTAAAAACATTACGCCCGAGGTTTGGCCATTTAATGCTTTCAAGATCTGAACATATTCTCGGAGACTACATGTTTCAGCAGACAGTTCCAAAGACCTTCGCGATTGATTGAATCGAATACCGCTTAGATGTCAATGAATAACACGTTAGTTAGCCTACGAAACGCGTGGGGTCGCCCCAGTAATTGCGAATGATAATAGACCTCAGTCGAATAATCGCCGAAATTTCTATAACAATGCACTTTCCAAGTGCTTACTTGGACACGAGGAACTTTTCAAACTTTGTGATATCTAAAGTAAACCCAGGTATGTGTGTTCCTACACAAACACTGTCTTTCATTAAATACATCATATTACGGATCTCTCAACATTTAAAAACTTGACACCTTTGGGAGACGAGTATTTCTTGTTGCTACAAACAGTTCTCGTAAAAACCTAGATCATACGGTAGAAATCTGATTGGAAGTGGCAAGACCATTTGGAAATATTATCGAAAATTAACTGACTGGGGGCAGGAAGTGGATAGGTACTCGCTTGGAAAAAATAGCTGACCTGAAAGGTTGCCGGGGACCAGTTAAATTGGTCAAAAAGCGTGAAAGTCATGTATACGCATTTTTCATATCTTAGTCATAGATCTAAGCAAGTACCGGAGTAAGCAAATTCACGTAAGATGAGGTTGCCGAGATCACTAGAGATGTAGAAATGATATTTTAAACGAAAATATTTGAAAATATTCGAGACCGATCGGGAGTCCATAATCGTGAAAATAAAGTTTCCAATGAATCGGTTATAGCAAGTTTTTTGGTAACGTTTCGCTTCTGAACACAGAACTCTTCGTCAGACCAAGGGTGTCGGTACGAACAGTGTTCAGGTTTAAATGACATTTTCTTGACCAATCCTGAGTTCTCTAAGATAGACAGGCCATTTAAACCTGAACACTGTTCGTACCGACACGCTTGGCCTGACGAAGCTCCTGTGCTCAGAAGCGAAACGTTACCAAAAAACTTGCTATAAACGACTCATTGCAAACTTTATTTTCGAGACTATAGCGTTTGACACCGTTATCTCAAATTTTTGTATTGACCGAAAAAACCTTCTTCAAGGCAAGCACTGCCACAAACGGCAGAAAACGTTGTCATTTATGTGAGTCAGATGGTATAGGTAAGGAAGAATGCGCCATTAAAGATGGACAAGGGTGTTGTCAAAGCGATAATTACCAACAGATTATAGACGGTAGATTCCATAGCAAAAACAGAGAAAAATTGGAATGAGCGTTTATTGATATGGTCAAAACAGGAAGTACATTGCACGAGAAAATGAAAGTGAATTGAAAGCTATGCATAAACACGAAGAAATGGAAAGCATCACTTGATAACAAGTGCAATCTGATCAGATAATAAAAGACGATGAGCCAGAAAATGGTCCACGTTTCGTGGTGTGCAGTGAAGAGAATGACGGCCTAGGATATAATCGCAATCACTTCTGTTCACATAAACGGACATGACTGCAAGGAAAACAGAAGCCGGGGGTCACATATGATTTCACAATTATACGTAATTAAAAATGGTTTGAACCGGCATAATTAAAGTTGGATCGCCCTACGCGTAAAAACCAAGTGATCTGAATAGGGGGGACAGGTGTATCACATGAGCTATAACTATATAATAATAATAATTTTATATATAATATTATAATAACAGTTACATATATAAATTAAACAGATATGGTGTCGTTCAACGAAAAACAATGAAATGTAGAATACACGGGTGGGGAACAGTAAAAAAGAACAGTGAATAATTTTTGCCCATTTCCATTGTAGTTAATAACCGATCAAAAATAATGTCAGGGGGAATCGAGACGATGCACTCTTTCCATTTATGACAATTACATGAGCTATATTTTAGGTGGCTCAGAGGTATACTTAATTGAGAATTCTTCAAATAGAGACCAAAAATAATAATAAAAAATGTGAAGTATATTGCGTTCGAGAAATCCAAAAAAACTAAGCTGGAAACCAGCTCAAATGTCGCGATTGGCATCATGCTTAAAACAGAGCGACAACAGAACCGTGCACAAGCATCGAGGTACATAGTTCCTGTCCATCTTTCAGAGCAAAAGATAGGGTAGTCAGCGTAGCGGGTCAAATGGAAACAGTTTGTGCACCAAGAGAGGATCATTTTAACCATTTCTAGCCCTTCTCTACTTTGTGGGTCATGAAGCAAATGTGTGAAATGGTAAGTAGACGAGAGGGATTGCCTCGAATGTTGGTAATGGAACGCTAAACGATTGTGTACATGTGAAAACAAAGCCTAGTGCTTGGTAAAGTTCAACATGGTTGGCAAAATTGTACATAAGCTGTAATGCTGTCAGGTTTAAATATTGCAGACATAAAACTGAAGCAGCGGTACAACGGATGGCAACCGAATGATGTGAGGGTTGTTTAATGATGACGAAATTTTTAAAAAGCAACAAACGACCATCAGATTTGATCCACAAAACGTTTAAAACGAGATGAGTGATATTGTGGAGGTGCGAAGTGCAGTAGCGACGAATGGTATGCACAAAACCACCCTCCGGCCACACACTAGAGGAGAAAGCACTGAAACGAACGACGACGACAACCGAGACTCGGGAGGATTGCATGAGAGCAGTTCAAGCAACAACATCCTCGGTAACACGAGAAGAAGATGGACAACGTCAGCCGCAATGAAAACGATAGGCAACGGTTCTGGTCAATCAAAGGTTTGTTTGTTTTGTGCGACTATCTCCTCTGGAGGATGAGTCGGCTTCAACGAAGGTTCTTGGGGATTTGGGTACAAAGCGGCGTCCCCAGCACCACTCGGCGTTTGTTCGAGTCAGCTTCTCTAGCCTTTGCACAACCAAGTGCGACCTGCAAGGCAGCAGGGAGTTGCCAGAAAGAGGTGGTCTACCAGACTCTGTTCCAGGTATTTCCTCAGGGATTTATCCCGAAGCCTTTCCCGCGATCGGGTATCCCGCACGGCAGCGGAGGTTTAAAAATCAGAGGTTTTTCCTTCCCTAGATGAAATGCCCTCCCCATGCTAACGAGGCTCCATCTGCCCGAAGCAAACTGGTTTTTCAGGCAGGCCAGTCACCTCGCCTCTCCTGTTGGTAGAAGCAGTTCCGTTCCGCCGCCGTGCTCGGGGAGCCACTCTGCAGGCCATGCTGGACTTGGTTGTCAGAGGCTATTTGGAAACGCGTGTCAAAGGTGGCGGCGGTCAGTGTGATAGCGGCACGAATAAAACCAGTTGACACGAAAATACATTAAACCCATCCCATTCAAGTGACAACCGACACAGACATGTTGAGGGCAATGCCGTGATGTGATGACATTTGTCTATATAAGACGGGTGTGTTCTTTGTCATGTGCATACTGACCAATTGGTTTTATCTTGTGTTGTGTAATTGTGATGAGCGTTGGAAAGGTTGACCTCAGGGATGAATCGGGGCGCGGTGGTGACATCGACTGCCCCGAAGCTTGCGCGAACAATGTAATGGACGTAAGGGCAGAACATGTGGTTTGGCATCTATTGATCAGGCGTATGGTATAGTATGGCCATGTGCCATCATTATCATCATCATCATGAAGCACAAGTCTGGAGCCAGACAAAGTGCCAAGATTGCTTGTGGGCGTGATACTACCCGGTTGCCCAGGCCGAAGTAGGGGGTTAGCTTAGGGGGCCTCACCCGGAGCTTTTGGCTAAAAAGCCTGAACCACAAGGCAGTGGCTTGAGACTGAGTTTGTCTGACCTCTGTCCATCGACCTTCCTGGTATGAGTAGCTCTGCTGGCACCAAAAGGCACCACCCAGTATAGCTCAATGGGTCATGAAGGTACACAAACCATCGCACCACGTTAAGGTCCAGTCTCAGCGCCATAGAAGTTGTATCGCAGGCGTCTGACAGAATCATTGCCCATTTAGAGTCTCTCCAACGCGGAACTATTTCCGGATTATGGATTCATTCAGCCACGGACTAACAAGTAATAGCTACGGAAAGAAACAGTTTGCGCGCACGATGCATACAATGCGTAATCAACAACCAAAATAGTTCACACATTGTACAAGAAATGAGACGCCACCGGTGGCGATTGAATGAATCACGAGAATAGAGTCAGAGTGCACGTGGACAGAGAGGACGACCGATTGCCCAGACCAGGACCATTGATGTACCGGTAGATTACGATAAGAGGTGGGAACACACGAGAGCGTAAACAACAGATGTGAAGTGAAACCAGATGGCAAACAGGGCTATGATGTGAAAAACTTGAAGCGGACGATGAGTAACGGTCATCACACAAAAAAGATTGATTGAACAAGTGGCAGTATCAAGAAACGAGAATCAAGAATGCAAGTGCTACGCAAATAGTAAGTGTGACATGAGTCACGAAAATGTTGTAGCTGGGAAAAGAGAGAAATTCATCGGGCGGGGAATGAACATCAACGTGGAGTGATGGTTTGTGCATTTGCTATAGTAGGTTGTTTCGCCTCCGGCCATTTCCGGAAGGTCGATATCAGGTCAGACGAACAACACGGTCTAAGCCCACTGGCTTGTGAGTAAGGCTCTTTAAATATAGGATTTGGTCGAGAACTCTAATTATTCTCCAATCTATGGATGGGCGACCAGGTAGTATTCCAGCCAACATACCACCATGACAATATATAATGGTTTTATGGAAGTTAAGCACTCTACTGGCGTAATGCTATCCATGATGATGATGATGATGGAGAAACAGTAATTTCGCCCAATTCTTATGACTCAAGTTGTACACATCATGTATCAATGTTGTGGACACGCGCATGAAATTGTGCACTTTGTGAATATAACTACCTCTATAGAACATTATCGAACAGAAACACTGAAATTTTTAAAGCAC
>JACCGJ010011782.1:0-14213 GCA_013407085.1 Atriophallophorus winterbourni | reverse complement strand
TCTGGTCCAACATTGAATAACCCATGAGTTGACTACCATTTGCGATAACATAATAACTACAATTCATATATTGTGCTTACACGAATATAATATGGTGTTATACAGCTATAGGCTTTTTATAACATAAATTCTTGAATTTTGAATCTTGAATACTTGAATAATTACTCAGACTGAAACATCACTTCAGTTAACATGGGGTTTTATTTTGGTGATGAGCCGCTTAAACATCGAGAATATTTTGATGGGGTGCTTCAGAAAAGCGCCCATCACATTTAAATGTTTACTTCCATTTGTCTTCGGCGATCGCAACTAAAAACACAATTTCAGCGCGATTTCCATGTTTTATCATGATCGATTCAGTTGATTGTGGACTTGCGTTTGCAATTGTACTTTGATGCCTAACTGCAATTTTTCCTTGCCTCGAATTTCCCAAGTAATACATATTCAAACATATATGCACCGCTTGGTGGCTTAGCCACGTCTACTGAATGGAACGTGGTCGTTATCCGACTGATATAGATTATGGTGCGTTGCAATCATGAAGTCGACCATTGGGTAGACCCCACTTGTTATACAAAGACGTTTGCAAAAGAAATATGGAAGCTCATGGCATTGACCAAGCGAGTTAGGAAGAACTAGCTCTTGACCGCTCACATCGGAGGCATTGTGTAATGTGTTATCTGCAGGCTGGGGAGGAGCAGATACAGCTCTTGGCTGGGGAACGCAGATCAAGCGCCCGCTCGCAACGGATGTTGATCGGCCTAGCTATACCGAATTAAGACAACACACATATATGCGCAATCTGACTATGCCTAGGTTCTGTCACACTTTCTGAAAAATTGATCCCGGCATCTATCTCCGACAGGTTTCTTTTTGCGTTTCACAACTACTCGTGTCTGATGCTAGAAATAGAAGTTGAGGTTTATATTCGCCAGCACAGTAGGAGGTCCCTTGAAGGAGAATCGTGTTTAAGGACCGAACGTGAACGAATATAAAATCGTTTTCATTTTCGGAAATCTATTATTTTTTGGATGCACATTACAGGAAAATCGCGGAAAGCATTTTCCCTATAAGTAAAATGCAAGTTCGAAAATTTTTTAAGGATACTAATGAAATTGAACGCAAATGAGGTTATAGACGCTGTTTAGCTTATTCATTGTATGTGCGACAATGTCTATTTATCGTGCGTAATGAGAAAATTTGTCACTGCTTACTCAAAGGCTTGTTCGTCAAGATATGAGATCAATCATATTATTGCATCGCCAAAACTACATTGTCTACGTTATAATATTTCGCCTACATCAAGTCGGTTCACATTGTATTTTGTGTGCTCCAATATTTCAATTTATTGATTGTGATTAAATTAATCAATTGAAATACTGAATTTATACATTTAATTTAAACCACGTTTTTTATAATCTGGCTCATTCTCTGTAATCCAAATTAAATTTCGTATTGTTAAAATTTCAGATCATTCCAGCATTTCATCCACCAAATTGTACAATATCTCGAATCACCATCCAACAAAAAGTTCATCGGACAGCAATATCGAATTAGAATCATTTGAAATTTGTTCAAGTGCTTCAGGATAAGAATTGAGTTCACACAATTCAATTATTTCTTGAATAGTAGCGATTAATTCCATCTGATGTTAACATGTTCAACCGACTGGTAAACACCGTAGTCACTAGTCTGTCAAGTATATCATTTTCACGCACTTATATATTTTAACATCATGACTGAAAAATAAATAACATGAGGTCACCTGTGAACACGATACGATCTAATTAAAACTCATTTGGGAGAATATCGAATTTTCAAGAGTCACCTATGATTTGATAAAATATACTATAATTGTTATGGAAATATTTTGTTAAAGTAGTTCATCATCTAAATTTACAAATTTTCCCCCTATTTATCATTTCAGATTTTCACGTGTCACCTACGATCTGATGAAAAATATACTGTAAATATTATTTGAACTATACTGTTGAATTAGTTCATAAACTGAATTTCCCTAAGATTTCTTGATTTATTATATCACATCGGTTCACATGGTATTTTGTGTGCTCCCATATTTTAATTTATTGTTCGTGATAAAATCAATCCATTAAGATACTGAATTTATACTTTTAATTGAAACCACATTTCTCTTAATCTGCATCGTTCTCCGTAATCCAAATTACAATACGTATATTCAAAATGTTAAATCATTTCGGTATTTCATCCACAAAATTGTACAATATTTTGAATCACCATCCAACAAAAAGATCATCGAAAAGCAACATCGAATAAGAATCTTTTGAAATTTGGTCAAGTGTTTCAGGATAAGAACTAAGTTCACACAATGCAATTATTTCTCGAATATTACAACAATTATTCTGCTCCAGCGATTAATTCCATCTTTTGTTAACATGTTCAAGCGATTGGTAAACACCGTAGTAAGTAGTCTGTCGAGCATACAATTTTCACGCACTTATATATTTTGACATCATGACGGAAAAACAAATAACAATGCGACACTTGTAAAAACCTTATTGTATTATTAAAACTCATAAGCGATAATTTCAAATTTACACGTGTCACCTATGATCTGATAAAATATATTGTTAATGATATGGAACTATTTTGTTTAAGTAGTTCCTAAACTGAATTTACCAAAGTTTCCTTAATTTATTATATCTCCATTCCTCACGGAAACAAGTAACAAACAGACAGATGCCTAATTTGGTTGATGGCATCGATTGCTGTGAATGCTTCGAGCGTAGTGAAACATCATCGTTCATGTTGTTTAAATGTAAATCCACTTCAACGAACCTGGAAGTTATAATACTTCCAAAAATCAGGGTCATCTTAAAACAACGCCTAGAAACGTCACTACCATGTTTATTCCTTTGAATGGAATTAGAGGTCAACTGCAAGATTTTTGTTGATGTCTCCTGGCAAAAACTGGCCTCAAACACTGAGCAACAAACTCATTAAAATCATGTGGACCACCGAGGTTTAATCATTTTGTTAGTCCCAAATTTTTAAAGAAATAGTGATGTAACAGTAAAGCGCAAAGAGGGTCAGCTAAAATGTAGTATCCTAGGTGACAGTCTTGGACGAAATGATATATCCGTTGCTGTCACACCGCACATTTTTAAATTTACCAAATTAAAGAACATCTCTTCGGAGTCCATGAAATATCAATCTTAATCACTGAAATAATGACTTAACGCGTTTGAATAATATTCGCATACAGAAACCACGTTGTAATGATTAATGGTTAAAAGTCCTGAACATAATGTTGCAGCCACTACATAAAATAATAGAGTAATTGTTTTCTTATACACGGATTTATAGAAACTAAATCACTCTCATTGTTTGAAAACAATGCAACATTCTCTTGGATGTAAACACTCCCGGAATACCACATCGAAAGGTGTCACCGTAACAGATATTTGCGTACCAAATGTCAACCTCACTACTTTGAGACTTTTTCAAAAAATGTCATGAATTTCACCACACACAAATCAGCCACCTGTTTAGTAAATTTCGTCAACTGCTTACCAGATATATTTGTCCTGATTAAAACTTGGGTACTGATAAATCAATTAACTTTTCAAGTAGGATTATCTGACATGTGATTTACACGCCAATGCTTTGAGAATAAAAAGGAAGTATTAATATTTTACTGTTTTATTGAGTATGTGGATACGCGTTGGTGCGATATAAATTAATCAAATCCGCAAATGTAAACTTGATTCTCCATAATCTATCTAACACACGCTTATTTGGCTGTTAGACAACGTCTCTGTTCAAACTTCAAATCCCTTATTACTTGATGCAGCGCAACTGATGTGCATTGAATGATAGAAATTGTTTTGCTAATCAAATAACTTGACATTGATAAGGTCTCCTATAGAAGTGCACTGGAAATTAGTTAATATGTCTTCGTACAATTTGACGACATATATATATATATATATATATATATCCTTGAAAATTCAGTGAATTACTCAAATGCCAAATGAGTCACTGAATCCCTGTGCGATTGAATTCAAGAAAGTTTTTTCTAATGAGAATATCAACCGAACAATACATCAAAATCTTGGAAAGCGATGTTTTCATCAACAAATGAATTGCTCGAATTTGCAGTTACAGACAAGCTTTTCTGCTGAAAACGAATTTATCGTTTCGTTCATTTTCAAAAATAATCATCGTATAATTAATGCACGAGCTAAGGTAAAACGTGTTTCTATGTAGTGATTCTGTCGTCGTAAACAAACAACAACGACTGCATTAATAAATGTCAAATTAATTACAACATTAACTTATCTATGTGTTTTACCCGCGAGAACCTGCAATCCACATTTCAATCTTGTCCATCACGAATACCGTTGTCTCACGTGGATAAGTTGTCACGAAAGTTGCACGTGCGTTCGGAATAATTTTGAACTCTGATATTTTTGGATATAACTTTCATCGTTTTAATCCGATCGGTTTGAATTTTAGATATCTATCTGAAAGTTTGCTACGACGGTACTACTCATACAAGAAATATCTATTTATGATGTATCGTTCTTTGTGTGCGTCACGTGAGGATTTTCTGCAGTTCGTTTGTTTAGTTAAATCGCAATTGCGCTTCTGTCCTTGTATCAACCAATCGGTGTTTACAACTGTCGGAAACTACTCGGAAAAATACTCAACATAAAATCAATTTAACGCCAATATTCTCAACGAGAGGCTGAAAAGGTCACGGCTGTATCGGCAAACAAAATATTCCTACAACTCGTCACTTTCCGTCAACTCCACACAATACCACACAAACGAACCCCACCAATATCGATTGTTGTGCTCTGATTTGTAATTTTGGTTAATCCCGTTAACGTGAAACGATTTGATTTTAACAAAACGTGCGTCGTCTGCATGAAAATCGTCGGTAGTAAGGTTCAATCTGTTACGTGTCGCAACTGTTCCCACACAAGTTACGCAAAAGTGGATAAATAATTGACCCCGAGGCCTTATCGATCCTGAATGATGAAAACATGCCTAGTGTATGCTACGTGTGCAAAAATTGCCGAACTAATAGAGCGCAGATTTAGCTGATCGAATAATTGTCGAGCAAAACAACCTGGATGATCGGATGCTGAGCTCAGAGCTCCTCATACAATCTTTGGAGGCATCCGTATAGACTCTGGTCACCGCTCAGAAGTCACTCTTTACCCGTATAAGTTTCGATAAATCGGAACCCATTGACGGTAATATCGGTTAGATAAACGCTGAATCTTCGCAGATCATTCAGCACGAAAGTTTAGCTGTTGCAAATGTGCCAGAGAATCTTGAAGAGCGATCTTTTTATTAAACGCTACCTTTACAAATGCAACTGTTGAAGGTCTCTCTGCTAAAAACTTTCCTGGTCCGCAAAATTTTACGGAGCTCAAGCCACATGCTCATTTGAGGGTTAAGCCAAACCTTCAGCTGAAAAACCAAAAGTCGAATTGCAAATTACTCCTAAAGCGGACACTATGGGTATTCCATCTAAGGCAGTTTAAACGTCCGGCAACTAGCGAAAGCGGCAGGCACACAGTGTATATTCGCTTCATGGACTAAGCATGAATTGCACCAACGTAAATGGAACGAGTGCCACTTTACTAGGGAACATGCTAAAGCACTATAAACAATAATGGAGAACGTTGTGCAGCAACATGGACTTGGAGGCAATTGAACCACTATCATTGAAACGACTGAATCGAAAACTTACTTCATCTTATCTGGAATAGTCAAGACTGGTGGAAATCACCGTAAACTCTGAAAAGTATCTTAAAACATCTTCATATCCGCTTTTCTCCTGCGTAGGGTGCGTTGAGAGACCACTGCAAGGATTATCATTGATATGCCCTGGTGGTAAAGTGCACTAAACGCCGAGCAACAAGCCCAGACGAAGTAGAGGGATGATCGAAGTTTAATCCTTTTGAGAATCCCAGAAGCTAAAGGAGCAATTGATGAAGCAGTACAGGGCAAACGCAATCAGCTACGATGGAGATCCTCAGTGATATAATTAGCATGCATTATGTAGCTGTGACGGACATGTTTCGCATTACAAAATCTACGAATTAAAAGGGCATCGGTCCTAAGCCCTTTGAAATAACGTTCATGCTTGAAGGTATGTTGAATACGGTCAAAGCTCTTTGAGAAAATGGCCGCAGGCTAATGCCACGAAAAATTAGACTAAACGCATCGATAATTTCTACTGGACAAATAGATGCACCACAAAGTCTAATAGAAACACCATAAAGGCAATCAGTAGTTGACGTGTCAGAAACAAATGCAGCCGACATTATAGGTCACTGTATTCCAACAGTACAAGCTCAAAACGATCAGGCATCCTTGTAAGCGAACAGCCTTTAAATGCCGACTCTAGGGGAGTCGGCATAGCCAATATTATGTACTCCGGTAGCCTTCTTTCCCACACACCATCCTTGTTAAGAAAAAACACTATGAAATTCATCTACACCAAAGCATAATGTCTGGAAACAAAATTGGTAAATTTTGTGCAGCTTTGCTGAAACGTTCACCGAATATCATCGCTGTAACGTAAACGTGTCTACGGAATCATTAAACAAATGGTGAACTAGAATTACCCGGAATGTCATTTATTCACCATGACCGTGAAACGAAAGCAAGAGGAGTAGCTTTGTAATATAGCCAAAACCATCTCTGCGGTGAGATTACGAATCCAAGCATCGTGTTACGGGATATATTCTGATGCTTAGTCCAATTAGCTAACGGCGGAGACTGTGTTACAGGAGTAGTATGTCGTCCACCGTCTGCACAGGAAACTTACAATCTGGTTCTTCTCGACGAAATTCGCACGGTTATTTTCAGATTCACTTGTGGATTTTTAGTTATGGGTGACTTCAATTTACGGAAGCTGCTGAACAGTACAATTCATCCAGAACACTCAAGCATTCAGTAAAATGTTCGACGATATTTCTCTTCATAACCACATTGCATGTAATACCTGATACCGCGGAACCGATGTACCTTCACTCTTGGATCTCGTTCTGACAAGCAAGAAACACGACATTGATAAAGTTGTTTACGAAAGTCTACTGGGACTAAGTGATCACGTCGTCATCCAATTTGACTATCAGTTTGAAGTTGTAAGAAAAAATGATGCTCGTAAAACAGTTAGGCGGATTAACACTATGGCGTTGATTGTTGTTTTTTAAAACACAATTAGCTGCCAAAAGGAAACCAGCAAGGTACATGAGTTTTGGATATGGCTAATATCTAATCTCAACATTTCAACCTAAGTAGTCTTCGAATTTGTCCTCAGGAACTCAAGAAAAATCCTCGAATTTAAACTAAGAAGCAAAACTCGTAAGTGGCTAAATGTACGAAACGTTGCTTTGCGACACCATCGGCAAAACCTATTATTGGAGACCTGGGAAATATTCCGTTTACTGCGGAACAAAGTAAAACATATGTCATCCAAGACAAGTTGTACTTCCAAAAAGTGTATCACGCATGATGGAGCGAAACCCCCAAAATACTTTATCTTACGGTTACCGATCAATCTAAGGTGAAACCTGAAGTTGCATTCGTGAAAAAATCAGCTGGACCAACAAAAACTGCATCGGAAACTGTTGAAGCTTTATCTAAGTTTCATTCATCAATATTCAACCCGAGAGAACATGCAATAAACATCCCAAATCAAACAATTTCAACCACGGTTGTGATGAGTGAAATAAATGTCACTTCGAAACGCGTCTTCCAAGGTTTATTGAATCTTAAAACCAGAAACTCTCTAGGGGCCGACGGAATAACCCCTCAAATATTGAATCAATGTGCGATTTTGCTATGCAAACCACTCACATGACTGTTCAAGCAAACACTGGCAAATGGAGTGATGCCTATATATTGGAAACTCGGAATAAATTCTTCTATTTATTAAGGTGGAAATCGCTCCGGTGTTTCTAATTACCGACCCGTTATCTTGTTACATGGGGTTTCCAAAGTACTTGAGCTACTCATTGTTTAAGATCTAATGAAACATTTCGAAAATAATCAGTTGCTTTCGAGGAAACAGCATGTATTTAGACGTAATTATTCCTGGTTTTCTAATTTACTGATAACGCTAGATGATTGGACAAAATCGGTAGATGAAAGCAAGCAATACACGCCTGCTACTTAGATAACTTAAAAGCATTCGATCGTGTTAACCACACCCTACTACTTTGGAAGCTTGAAACGCTCGGTATCACTGGAATGTTGTTGAATTTACTTAATGACTACCTAACAAATCGCACTACCCAGGTACGTGTTGCCGGTGCATTACCAAAGCTAATCATAGCAAATAGCGTAGTTCCTCATGGTTCATAACATGGTCCGATCCTCTTCCTGGTTTATGTCAATCAAGTAGCTGAAAATTTTCGATCTAACATTTCGTTAAATGCGGACGACATTAAGATATGGCGTTGCCTCCGTAGCTTCGCAGCTAGTCTTTGAAGAACAAACTGCCGTTTAACTTCAACAAATGCAGGCTCATGAATGTAGGGAATCGAGTAGATTTCACATATCACATTGGTTTGCAAGTCCTTGGAAATTGCAGTGAAGAAAAGATTTGGGTGTCTGGATATGATCCAGTTTAGAAACCTCACTTCAAAATAACAGTGCCTTCAAAAAAGCAACATGTGTCCTACTTAAACTGGTATTTATGAAATTTTCGCCCAAGATATTCCCGAAGATCATGAATTCATAAGTAAGACAGGTCCTGGAAAACAGTGTGCAGTCATGGTCTCCTTGACTCAAGAAGGATGTTGAACATATGCAGCGAATCTATCACTGCACAAAAAAACTAGTTCTCAGCATCCGAAACAAGCCTTGGAAAGAAATGATGGCTCAAATGAATCTGTTCAATTTTCCCTATCGCGAATCCGAGAAGAACTTATTTTTCTTACAAATTATTTATTTATAACTTCCCACGAATAGCAAACTGGAAGTTTTCACGGACCTGTCAGAAAGGAGGCTTTTCAGCCTTTAGCTAAGCTTTATATAGTAAGCAATTGAGGTGTACGTTGTGATTGACTAGTCTACATTTATACGCTTGCAAGTATGTATTTTCTATATTTAAAAGCGCGTGGCTTTCTAGGGTGGTGTAAATGTGATGTTCACATTTAAGTTTGACGGTTTATTCGACCACCTTGGATAACCTATTTTACTTTTCTTCAAACAAATTGTACATATTCATTTCTATATTAAAAAAATTTTATTCCTGAAATTTTCTTGATTGATTTCGCCCACCTATTACAGGGTTTGTTTTAACTTTTTACACAAATTTTAGACCGTGAATAATTTTGCTCAGACTCTCGCCATATTGAGCATCGACGCTCGAAATTGCTATTGTCTTTATTCCGAGATTTTAGGTTTTGAGGTACTCATTTGCTTTTATATATTTTTGTACCGCTTTATCAATAGGTGAATGGGCCTGTACAAACAACGTTTGTATGACAAATGTTTGACAATTCTATCGCGTATATCAAACCCGGTCGAACCAAATTTAGCGTTCTAGCTTTTTGGATATGGTGTGTAACAGTACTTGTTTATTCAAACACTGATGAATTGCACAAATTTAACTGATTTAAAATCAAGAATAATTAATCACATTTATTATGGTAGAAATCGCTTAGGTGTTGCTAATTACCGGTCGGTTCATATACTACTATTTGTTTCCAATTTACCAAAATGTCTTGTTCTCATGAATAAAACAACTGTGAAGCAATCAATCGCTATTGGAACAATAACATCGATATAGATGAAATCAATTTGGCTATCTAATATTCTGGTAACCCTATACACTTAGACTCAAGTAATGGATAAAGTGCATGCAATTATTACCTACTTCATTAATATACACAGACACGTGATCCTGTGCAATTAACTTCACTTAAACGGTGAAGACAAGGTATAACAAAACAATTTTTTCGGTTGAGGTAGTACGTGACGGACCGTAATATTCAGATAACTATCAATGGTGAATTATCAAAACTTATGAAATGTAAGAACAATATTTCCAGGATTCTGTCTTGATTTCATCCTTTTTGTGTTCACAGTCAATCAGATATAAAAATTTGTTACTTGTAATTCATCGTACAATTCTGAACTAAAGAATTCTTTTTGGCTTGAAAACTCAAACTCGCGATTGTGGGAAGGTATATAATTTTCATATACAAGAGATACTCACACGTCCATGAATTTGAATATACACCGTCGTGTCGTTTGACTACTGTCTACGGAGAACTACCAGACACCAAACCTAAATTTTCCACAGACTAAGATTTAGCAACAATAATAATTGACGGATTTTCTGAAGTCAGCAACATCAGTATTAAATGGTTTGATATTAAACGAATTGTTTTTAGTCTACAAGAATTTAACTGTATTTTTTTGCCTGAACGTCCAATAAAATACTATTTCAGTGGACTGCCGCGGTGCGACACAATATATATAGGTTTGCCGGACACTGACAAAGATATAATTAAAAGTAATTCAAAGTAATTCAAAGTTTTAATGGTCCAAAAAGTAAATACTTAACAGTAACCACAGATTAAAAATATGGGGAATTCATAAAAACAACACAAATGTTTTATACACATGGAAAGTCAGCACATGTATTCAGTTGCAAGGTTGGGTTTGGTCAACATATACTTGTCGAGTTCAGCCTTGAACATGTTCAGGCTTGTTGCGCAAATGATATGTGGGGGCAGAGAGTTCCATAGAAAACAGACTCTGACATCAAAGAAAAACCTTCGACAATTTGATCTGGAGTGTAGAATAATTAACTTGTATCCATGCGATCTGCTACCACGTGCCTCTTGCCGATGAAACAGGTGTTCAATTGGGTGATCCACTGTATGCACAATGTTGAAAAGCAGGATCAAGTCACCTCTGAGACGACAATACGAAAAGTCAAAGAGGTTTAGTGTTGCAATCCGCTCCTCGTATGGCCTGTTGTATAGCCAGGTCACCAGTTTTGTAGCGCGGTAGTATACCCATTGCAGCAAGATCATGTCCTTTTGTAGCCATGGGGACCATGCTTGAACAGAATACTCCAATGTTGGTCTGATATAGGTGTTAATTATACGTGGGAGTATCTGCTTTGAGGAACGACCAAAGATCCTTCTGAGCAATGCTAAGATTTGGCAGGACGTTTTGTGTACAACAGAACAGTGCTGTGAAGACCTCAGGTTACTGCTAATCCACACGCCCAGGTCTTTCTCTTCAGTAACTCATGAAAGTTGCTGAGATCCCAGAGAGTATGTGAATTCGAATGATTTACCGACGTTCAACATTTTACATTTTTGGAATTTAAATGATAAGCAGTTCCGCAAGGACCAATTATGAAGTGCTTCGAGATCTTTTTGGAGAATTTGGCAATCTTCTATGGTGCGTATGCTAGTCCAGACTTTCATGTCATCCGCAAATAAAATGATTTTGCTGCGTACGATTTCGGGTATATCATTCGCGTACACGAGGATGAGTATTGGCCCCAAGACTGAGCCTTGAGGTACGCCACTTGTAACTTCTACTGGGTTGGATAGTGTCCCATCAACTCTAACCCTTATAACTCTACCAGTCAAGTAATCATTTATCCATGCCAATAGTCTGCCGCATACCCCGAGCTGCTCCAATTTTTGTCGCAGTATGCTGTGGTTAACACGGTCAAAAGCTTTAGGCATGTCCAAGTAACAAGCATGGATAGGGCATCCATCGTCCACGGCTCGAGTCCAATTATCAAGAGTTATGAGAAGATTGGTGAGACAGGAGTGTCTTGTCCTGAATCCGTGCTGTGCGATGGAAAGAAGCCTATTTTGTTCCAAGTGTTTGATAAGTTCGTCGGCCACAAGTCGTTCGAGAACTTTAGAGACCACTGACAACAACGTGACTGGTCTGTAGTTAGACGCATCAGATCGGTTCCCTCCTTTGTATATTGGAGTGATTAGTCCACATTTCCAGGCATTAGCAACCGTGCTACAACTCAAGGACAGGTTGAAAAGGTCAGAGAGTGGTGAGAATAGAGCATGGGCGCATTGCTTTAGGATGAATGGTGTTATTTCATCAGCACCTGGGGATTTTTTTGTATTTAACCCGCGTAGCTTTACCAGGACACTCTCGGGTTTCACAACGATTTCGTGTATTGTATTCGGCGACCTGAATGCAGGTAAATCGTAGGATACGCGCTCGTTAGGGTAGAACACTCTAGAGTAAAATTGAGCGAGTTCGTTAGCGGCTTCGAGAGCTGTGGATGTAGTTCCAGTTGTAGTAAGTAAAGCGGAAACACCTGGCTTTACCCTGGCCTTTCTGTTCACGATCTGGAAGAGGAGCTTCGGAGTTCGTTCAATTTTATCTATCAGATTCATTTGATACTTTTCTTTATCCTCCTGGACAAGTTTAGTTACTTTGTTTCTCAACAAACGGTAAGATTCCCAAGATTCAGGTGTTGAATGCAGTATGTGGCTTCTCCACGCACAGTTTCTCACCTTTATCCATTTCCGTGTTCGACTCCGGATCACGAATTTGAATCCTTTTTTCATTTGTTTTGAAACATATTTTGAGTGGAGTTCTATTTTTCGGTTGATTTTCTGAAGTATCGATGACCAGCATTGTTGGACATCAGTGCTAATCGGTGCCCAGTCGGTGACTTCTTGAAGAGACATTGATAATGCAACCGTATCAATTTTTCTTATCAACTTCTGAGCATCACTTGCTCTTATCGCTTCAGATATATAGTCGAAAACAATGACTACATGATCACTTTTTCCAAGAGGTGCTTCATAACGGATATCCTCGATGACATTTTCCTCGCTAGTCAAAACAAGATCGAGAATGGACTGTGTGTTTGTGCCTCTGAAGCGAGTGCTGCTTGAGATGTGGTTGAATAAAGGAATTTCGTTGAACATTTTGTAGAACAGATGATCAAGAGAGTTCACCGGTGGAATCTCGCTTTTTAGTAAATTCGGGAGATTAAAGTCACCCATGATCAGGACGTTGTTTTGATATCTGGAAACAACCAGCTTAGTTTTCTCAATTAAACTAGCATTGTATGCTTCGTCTGCTGACGGTGGTCGGTAAATCACACCAACAACACAGTTTTCACCTGTTGCTAATTCAAGTGAACACCAAAGTGTATCTTCCAGTATCAAATCATTATCCGTGATTTCTCTGAACGTGAGGTGTTGATCATAGTAAATAGCAACACCTTCTCCTCCACGATCCATTCGAGTACGATGAAAAAGAAACATGTTTGGAATGGAAATTTCCTCCTCAACTAATTGCTGATTGAACCAAGTTTCCGTTACGGCTATCAGGAGTGGTGAATATTTTTGACGAAGCTCGATTAGTTCGGGTAACTTATTTATCAGGCATTGTGCGTTGGTGTATAAACATTTGATGGTAGATCTTGATAAAAGTGTTGGATGATGAGTATTTGAGCATGTAAGTTGAGTACGTGTCAAAGATGTTGGGCCTCGTGTTAATGGGTATATTACATCACCGACTCCGATAGAGTCGGTCGACATCCGTTTTTTGGAGCAGGAGTCCCGGCATCACTGTGCTCAGTACCAACGGGTCCGGCATCTTCCACGATAGAGCAGGTTTTCAGGTGTTCACTGACAATTTTGATCTCTTGTGGAACTTTGTATCGATACTGTTTCCAGTTGTTAAGCACGGTGTTCACCATAGTGGTGGTCAAAAGTGTCAGTTTAAGGGGTCGTGGACCATTACCTTCGTAATTCGATGACTTCGGGATTCGGAACGTATCGATAACCGTTACATTGGTGGTTTGGATAGCATTACTGATAAATCTCCACTGTTGTAGGTCGTGGTTGGATTTACACTTTGTATCTGAACTGGTGGCATCTTCTGGGACATTTAAGAGAAGAAGGGTGCGCTTGTTACGATCGTTTGCTTTATTTTGGTTACCTTTCAGTGGCGATTTTGCCCGTTCCGACCAGGGCACATCAACAAATACACGAGATGTATTTTCCATGTCGTCTCGTAGCAAGTATGTCGACAGAAGTACATCTTCTAAGTCCTTCTCATTTTGCACTACTACCTTGAGCAACCGCGGCTTATCTTGGTGCAGCGCTTTGGGAGGACGACTCAACCGAATCAACGAAACCGGGTGGATCGCTTTGTGATTCATGCGAGTGCACAGTTTCAACCAT